>CABFWB010001869.1:117247-135046 GCA_902151455.1 Timema bartmani | reverse complement strand
GGGTTAGGTTGGGTTGGGTTGGGTTTTGTTGGTTTAGTTTGAGCGATAATCTTCCCCGTTTGTAATGAAATAGATTTTAATTTAATAATAATTTTAATCAAAAGTTCCCACCCTTAGCATATTTCAAATTAATGGCTTCAGAGCATAAAACTAAATGCATCCACAAATGTTAGGAAATCTTTTCACACACATAGGTGATCATTTATTTATTTTGTTGTTGTTTACAATGACTCTGTGTTGTCAGCTTATATTTTCTTTTATTTAATATCCCCACACCCTTATTGCAAATACTTGTGAACTATAACCATTTTAAAAAACTCTATTTCTTTCTCTCTCGCTCCCTTCTAGAACATGGTGCAACCTACAGAAAAATAGAAGCTACTAAAACAATTTCTTTCGAAATATATAATCAACAAGAAGGCTCCTTTCTTCATTCTGTTCACAACCTTACTGCAGAATGGTCCACGAAAATTTAATCTCTGATCTTTTTCTTTCGCTTACAGCCTTACTATGGAGCGGTCCATGTTAAATCACTTCCAATTTTCAAATTCAGTCAGCGACACGTTAAGCTGCCTTATCGTGTGTGCAAACATAATTATTCAGAATAAATTAATAAAAACAAGTTTCTACAAATAACAAATTTTTCACATATAAGTAACATTAAAGCCGGACTCCAACCTAGGACTCCACGTGAGGTTATAAAGTATCCCTACAATTTGGCTTCGAAGACTTGGGGCTTCACGAGAAAATAATCGACTACCCTACAATTATTTGACTCCATAACGAGGGGCTTCCAACAAAACACTCACCAATAAAAAAAAATTACTTCCGTCTATCAACGTTCCAAAATAATATATCCCACACCAATCAAGTTTAAAGTCAATGATATCAATCGTGTTAGTCTTTGCAAAGGATTATACAGATACGTCAAGATACGTAGATAACAATCCAATAACTGTCCTGCTCGAAGATACAAGCCTATCATGCGAGCTTGAGAAGAACTCACATCATGACATATTTCTCGCAGAGAAGATAATCTGACGAAACTAGGATAGGGCTTTCGTCCAATGGCGTGTCTTGAAGTGTTTCCAGCATAAGTTTAAACTGTACCTGTGAATTGTTCACATCCCTCAGTAGAACAATCATTGGTCAGGTATCGAGGGGAATACATTCCCATGTGAGGCATGCAGAGCATATGTATGATTGGTCAAATAGGGCCCAAGTGGGTGAGAACATATCACAGGTACAGTTTTAACAAGGACTGCTTCCCTTGCAACACCCCACGCCACGCCACTGCCTACGTCAAATAGTTAGGGTTTGACGCTACAAATAATTCTTGGATCGATACAACTAGCATCGTCAAATGGGAACTTGTTCTCCTTCCAAACCTGGGAGAGGTGAGGGCGGGCAGTTGTGTAAAAGGGAGTTTCGCGAAATGCCCCGTAGGCTGAGTTGCACGATAGATGATCTTATTGAGATCGACATCGGGGAAGGTCACTTTAGACATTTCATCGTGGAGGATGAAGAGAAAGGATACATTGAAACGTTTGATTAAGCCATCTCCTGACTAGGATGTCATAACCCCTGGATGTGGGAACCTGACCAGTGCATAGTTTACCGGCTGAAGGAGGGAGATTCTGCACAAACTGGAATCTCCTGAATCGCCTGTTCTTGATGAGCAACACGAAGGACGGGACGGTCCCATGTTAACGTGATGAAGCTCAGACCAGCCGTCGTCGAGGAGGAAAAGAGCCTCGACCCTTTCTCCGAGTTCTGGCAAGACGACGCTGATATGTCACCATGATGACGGCAAAATTTGAGTCAAGGGTATTTCATATATATATATATATATATATATATATATATGTGTGTGTGTGTGTTTTCTATCAAACTCAATATATATCCGTTTAAATAATATATATTATTCATTTCTCATCTATACTTTTTCTTAACTCTGTTATTATTAATCCTAGAAGTAAGTTTTATGAGAGAATACATCTTGCATGGGGGAAAGACTTAGGAAGGAAAGGCGACGTCTGAATAGAGGAAGGATGGAGCAAGGAGGACTAGGATTGTTAGGATATGGCCTGGATGGAGTGAGGGAAACAAGGGCATGGCCTAGATGGAGAAATAAAACAAGCAAGGAGACATGGGTACAGCCTGGATGCTAGAGGGAAGAAGCGAGGAAGATGATGAAGAATGTAAAGGTTCAAACCAACTGAAGAAAAGAATAGGGTGGGGAGTAAGAAGGAGAGAGGAGCAAGGGAATGCCAGTCTAGTGGAGAGCTTGGGTGGGGAGTAAGGAGAGAGGGGCAGGGGAATGCCAGTCTAGTGGAGAGTTGGGGTGGGGAGTAAGAAGGAGAGAGGAGCAAGGGAATGCCAGTCTAGTGGAGAGTTGGGGTGGGAAGTAAGAAGGAGAGAGGAGCAAGGGAATGCCAGTCTAGTGGAGAGAGGAGCAGGGGAATGCCAGTCTAGTGGAGAGTTGGGGTGGGGAGTAAGAAGGAGAGAGGGGCAGGGGAATGCCAGTCTAGTGGAGAGTTGGGGTGGGGAGTAAGAAGGAGAGAGGAGCAAGGGAATGCCAGTCTAGTGGAGAGAGGAGCAGGGGAATGCCAGTCTAGTGGAGAGCTGGGGTTAAGATGCCCTCACTCTGGGGGTATGCAGGAGCGGTCAAAGCTGCTAAGCTACGTACAATACCGGGCATACACTCATTTTAATCTGATTAGTTAGAAAGAGGTAAGGAAGTTAGAGTTTAGAAGAAATATACCTTCATTTGCGTGGAGGGAGAGTGGGAAAACATTTTGGAAAAAATAACCCTAAGTACTCACACCAGTATCCCAACCTTGACCTCCCCGTAACCTGCAAAACCGATTTGATGATCTTGACATTTAGACCACGTGATCGCCGATTCGGGTAAAAACAAGCTAACCCTCCCAATACCACAAATATAGTTCAAACAATATTTAAGTATACAAATTACCCGTCTCGGTGAGTGAATAGTCTAAGACATCACTCTAGAAATAGACTAGACTGTTGGTGACAGGGAGACAGGTGTTCAAATCCCGGTCATGTGTAGTGAGAGGGATTTTTCTTGAATGTTTTCCTACTCTCCCTCCACGCAAATGCATGTACACGTCCTCTATATTTAAACCTCCACCATCCATAAAACTGTCGTAAGATATAAATAAGCGTATAGCCCGTACGTAAGACGCAATGCAAAAATAAAATGTATCCAAATTCAGTGAATTTCAAGCTAAAACCAAGTTTCACAATGATCCTCTCCAATGTAACCTTATCCTCTGATCAACACTTGTTGAAGAGTGAATGTAGTTTAGAACCTTCGGCAGGGTGATTCTGTCCTTGGGAGTTTGATGGTCCAGAGCGCAACAAGACAAAGAAGTAACGACAGCCTCCAAGAGATGGCTCACACCAAATGTCACAGATATGTTATTACAGCAAACACTCCTCTTGGGAGTTTGGTGGTCCAGAGCGCAACAAGACAAAGAAGTAACGACAGCCTCCAAGAGATGGCTCACACCAAATGTCACAGATATCTTATTACAGCAAACACTCCCCTTGACGATACCTGAAATGACAGGTACATATCACATGATCTGACATGAACACGTGAAGGTAGAACTAGAAACATTTCTAGCTCCCACGTGAAGTTTAGCAGTTCTGAGATAAAGGTACAGTACAATAGAAACCTATACCTTGCAATCTTCCTAAATAGGTCATTTTGTAAAAACTAACATTTTAAACATAATTAACGATTGTTTCAATTGTTTTGAAGATTTAGAACTGACATTTCCCAAGTAAATATATCTGTAAGACGATATTTCTCATAACTAGGCAGTGGCCTTAGTTCAATTTTGCAAGCAGAAGCTACTCCATTAACTTTTCTTTCAGAGAAAAGAAAACCCAGTTAAGGTTGGGTGCTAGTGAGCGTGAGTTTAAGGCAGTATTTTTCAAGTTTTTATAGCATAAACATTTTTGTCCAAAATAAATCAAATATTTCTTCTATAGAAACATAGAGTTTATTTTTATGCACATGCTAATCTCATCAGTTGTTGAATATCTGTCAAGGGCGTTCTAGAATTTAATGACAACTTTTCCTCTTCATTTAAAAAGTTTGTCGCCAAATGCCACTATGATCATGACAGATATTCAACAACTGTTGAGATTAGCATGTGCAAAAAACTAAACACTATGTTTCTATGGGAGAAATATTTTATTTATTTTGGTTAAAAAATGTGTATGTTATAAAAACTGCAAAATTAATGCACTAAACTCACGCTCACTAGCACCCCACCTTAAAGTCCAGGTTAACATTGGTAAGTTTTTGGACACCCATCAGATTCAAACCCATAGCCGTTAACTCAGCAGGCAGACCCTCCATTAATGATTAGCTTCAATTGATCTAAGCCAGAAGTCGCCAATTAAATTATACCTCGGCCCACTTAGAGTTTAGTACATAACGAAACGACACAGCTGGTTGCAATTTAGCTATAGACATGTTTAGGACATTTTTTTTAGCAAATTATAAAAATAAACATTTATTTGAGCAAATAAAGTATCAGTAAAAATACTGTAACACAGTGTTGTGTTTATGTTTGTGTGTTAAGAGCCCGTCTCACCTCATAGATAACACAACTTAGGTAAGTAACACAGCTCAAACAAAGCTGTAGCGTCGTGATGTGGTTTTCTGTGGTAAGAAGGTCCAGTTCGATGACCGTGGAGTTGAAACCATCTTATTGTATTTTAAAATATAAACATTATTTAAATGGTCCCGACTTGTATTTTGTCAAATGAAGAATACGAAAAGCTGCACTTCTATAAGGTCTCTGGTTTGATCCCCCCTTCCTTTCTTTGTAAGAGTAGGTACCCGGGTACGATATGAGCTGTGAGCGGTGAGCTGTGAGCGGCAGAGCTGTAGAGCGATAGAGCCATAGAGCGGCAAAGCGGGCGGTAGCGGCTACAATGAAAGCGGTACTCTCGTCAAGTTGATTGATGATTTAACCTCATTCCACAAGCAGGGCCTCGACTGTAACTCCGAAATCAAGACTTCAATCTCAATGTCCGTCAATTTATGTGAGGATGTGAACTTTAAATTTATGTTTTTTGATGACATTTGCACTTCACCAAGTAGCAGTTTTACTTGCCAAAATTACACTTGAACTTCCCCAGCCTTCAATTTAGTTTCGTTGCAAGATTTCCTTTTTGAGGACACATCATACACTGACATCTCGAGCTGGACTGAGACCAGACGGCACCCAAAGGTGTAATGTCTCGAACCTGCAGCGAGTGGCGAGTGATGCCGCTCTACCACCCTACCACCCTACCGCTCTTCCACCCTGCCACCCTACCGCTCTACCACCCTACCACCCTACCGCTCTTCCACCCTGCCACCCTACCACTCTACCACCCTACCACCCTACCGCTCTTCCACCCTGCCACCCTACCGCTCTACCACCCTACCACCATACCGCTCTACCACCCTGCCGCCATACCGCTCTACCGCCCACCTCCCGTACCGTAGCTGAGGCCTAATACAATGTTAAATACACGTATGAGGAATAACAAGCTATATAAACCCTGATGTAAATACATTCCACTTTCAACCGCCATCGTTGATTGAATTTCGCGTTCTAAAAGCTTCCAGTAATACGTTTTTTTTAGCCACGCCTCTTTCTAACCGTTCGGGTTGTACGCTAATGGTTTTATGATGTGTTTAGGGATGAGGACGGTTATATTTTAAGAACGTGTACCTGCATTTGCGTGGAGGGAGAGTGTAAAAACATTTTAGAAAAACATTTCACAGTACACCAGACCAAGATTTTAACGAGAGAGTAGCTCGTCTGACCACAACGGGTTTCCAATAATACTGTATAATGGACTAGTGTATAATTTATCCCTACATTATTCATAAAACTGACTGTAAATACAATAATTTAATATTTCTCTCTCCCATTGTGGCTACCATGCTTAGAGTAATGATCTTCCTATGAAGATCCGACTGTATAAAGCTCTCCCTATGGCCTCACGGGAGTAGCCCGTGGCACAAACAGAATGTAAATAATGATGTCCTCATCGAGCAGAGAGAGAGAATACATAAGAAGAGACTCACGTCTCATGTGGACCAACATAACCATACACAACATACACAACATACACAACATACACAACATACACAAACATACACAAACAGAATGTAAATAATGATGTCCTCATCGAGCAGAGAGAGAGAATACATCAGAAGAGACTCACGTCTCATGTGGACCAACATAACCATACACAACATACACAACATACACAACATACACAAACAGAAGAGGAGCAAGCCGTGTGTATCTAATATCCCCATCTTCCAGCCATCAGGTTGGAACAACCCCCAATCCCCCTCTTGGAGGAACAACATGAGGGAGTACATTGTATCTCGTATACACAGTCCATTCAACAAATACTACCCTCTTTACCTCACACATATATTGCTACTCTTAATTACCTCACACATATATTGCTACTCTTACCTCACACATATATTGCTACTCTTACCTCACACATATATTGCTACTCTTACCTCACACATATATTGCTACTCTTACCTCACACATATATTGCTACTCTTACCTCACACATATATTTACACAATATAAATAACATGCTTATTGTGATAGTCAGTTGTGCTAACAGCTGTTTACTGGCCTTGAGAAAATAACGAATTTATGGTAATATTTAGTAATGTATTGTAAAATGGGTGCTATTTTGATGAAATGAATGAAATACAATCCTTTTTGCGATCAACATTCTACTTTTTTATTAGTTTTATATTTATTGTTATTATATGACTGTATCAAAAGAAAAACTAGCTATCACACGAGTAGACACATGAGTAGAATATGAAAATAATTTAATATCCTTTTACAATAATTATCAAAAATGTTTCTTTTTCTATTAGAATTGTATTAGATATATATTCACAAAGTGAAATAATAAGTTATTTAGATTATGGTTATTGTATATGTCTTCACATTGATGGGTGTGTGGATAAGGCATACATATTGTCTGGGCTCGTTTCCTGGGAGTGGAAGGTGGGGTTTCAAATCCCGGTCACTTGTAGGGAGGGTTTTTACTAAATTGTTTCCTACCCTCCCTCCACGCTAATGAGAGGGCATACTATTTAAATTTCACATTCCTCATACCTACCTCATGAATATAAACATGTAGATAGACCGGATAGTTAAAATACGTGGTCCACGTAATCCAGTTGGTTTAGTAACTCTGTTATTTATTTAGTTATTGCCACACAAACAAAGTATACAGCTTACCATTTTGTTCATACGTGTTTTACAGATCTGTAAATAATACTTTGATATTATAAATATAGATAAGATAATATTACATCTGCGTGTGTCTCTTAGCTGAACAATTGAACCGATGTTCATAGAACTTGGAATGTTGGGAAATATATTTCTACGCACATAAATATATTTTTTTCACAGATTTTTTTCTATGTGAGAAGGCAATTTAAAAACATTTATAAAAGCTAAAATAAAACTAATCTAGTCCATTCCATATGTACTGTACATGTGTTTGCAGTAATTTTATTCATGTATACATAATATCATATTATATATATAATATATCATGAAATAAAATAGATAATATTTATATATAGTATTATGATGCTATAACCTCATAATATTATCATATTAAAATTAAACAAAATATAATCAAAATCAAAACAATCATTCGATAATGTCGTTCTTTGAAATTGTTTTCAACTAAAATGTTTGGATGAAAAATCATGGCTCAGTCATACATAATTTGTGTATTGTTTGTAATTTAGGCTGAAAACCGTTTGAGAAACATATTTCACTCGTTGTAACTTCGATTGAAGTTGGATCAATATGACAAACTCTAATGATTGAAGTTTTTAATCCTTTTCAAAGTCCTTTACTTAATCGTACTATTTTATTAACTTCAGGTGCTACAATTACATGAGCTCATGATGGACTTTTAGAAAATGATTTTACAGAAATATTCTAAGGGGGGTTTTCACAGTAACTTTATGAATGTATTTTTCAATTTTAAAATCTTACTAATACTTTGAACCTCTATTTAATATTGCCGATTCAATTTATGGATCAACATTTTTATAACAATAGGATTTAATGGAATGCATGAAATTATTGGAACTGCTTTTCTTATTACTTGTTTGGTTCTATATTATTTATTTAACTTTCCTTCAAATCAAAATTTTGTATTTCAAGCTGCCGCTTGCTATTGATATTTCGTAAATGTTGTTTGATAATTTCTTTATATTTCTACAAATTAATTAACATTTCATCTACTTGTTTATGGCCAAACATGAAACATATGCCATTAATAACTCCATTTCTTTGTATATTCATCCACAAAATTTAAATTAAACTATACATATAATAGAAAACTTAAAAGCTTTGATCAACCACAAACCCGAGTTCAGCGTATCTTGCCAATTTTGATCAAAATCTTTCCCCTAAAGAAAGAGTAATGGTCTGCATTTGACGAGTTTCTATATTATTGATCTAAAATGGCATATTGTGTATTTAACTGAACGTATAAAACTACTCAATGTGTATCAATGTTTAAACCGTAATTAATACCAGTTTTGCACGGAGCCCATCATCTTCAGACAGCCTGTGAGGGTAGGCAACACTTACGACTTCTCTGACTTGCTATTTACATAACTAACGGGCGACAGACGGGCCTGACTAGAATTCACCGATAAAATATCATTTTAATGTTATATTGTTTCTACAACACTTAAAATTAATGGGCCTTAACTCCTATAGGCACTTCGAACTCTGTTATACTAAATAATTCAAATCCTAAAACAGAACAACTTGGTAAGTTCGTGATTAGTTTTTAATTGTATCGGCTACAATAGAGGTTTATAATATAATCATGTTTTTAATTTAATTTATTTTATTTTTCCCTGTGAGTCTCAAAAGTGACCAATATACGACAGTTGACGACATCACTAGCCGACAAAACAGCACGAGATCAATGATGTTGAATGACTATTATAACACGACATCCCCTCAATGCCTAATTGACAAGCTAAGGAAGAGTTCTGTTATATGTAAATGTTTACTATCACATATTTACTACACTTCCCGACCAAACAAACAGACGTACGAGCATATGTGAACATGAGAAGGTGAGTGTGAGTGTGAGTGGAACAGAAAACAATCTCTTTTGAGGTATTTAATCGCCAGTCGTGTTGAGTCAGACCACCGAGGACGAGGAGATCGAGGTTCGAATCTCGGTCGGGTGAACTGGGGGTGGTTTTTCTTAAATGGTTTTCCACTCTCCCTCCACGCAAATGTGGGTTCACTTCCTCTAAATTTAACCTTCCCAATTCCTAATCCATTAGTGTAATTAGTACTTAAGCGTATAACCCGAACGGGTAGTAAGACGCGGTGCTAAAATTAAAATTAAAAATTTAAAAAAAAATGTATTTAATGGCTCTTGATAAACCTTACCACGTTTTAATAGCATACGTGTTTCAAAACAATACACAGTAGATCTTTTTTAATGTACGGTATAATAGAGTAATTTTTAATTCGGACTATTAATTTTTTGTTTGTGTGTCAATTTCTAAAATTGATTTGGAAATTATTGAATCACATTTGATGTCAAAGATGTAAATGAGAGATTTAAATTCTGACAAAACAAAATTCATTTTTTAGATTTTAATAGTATTAAATGTGGCAATGGTATCATTGTAGCTAGTCAACAAATTTTGATTCAAATTATCTTAAGAAAATTTTATAGGATTAACTGTAAGCCAAGAAAATTCCTCTGGAATCTAAATTTAATTTGGTCAGACATGGACCAGATTCTGGGTATAAGTTTATTTATAAAGAACTTAAATGGAGTCTCATGTATTTGATGTTGTGATCGAAACATGATTTATGTTTTTCAGTATCATACATTGGTAGATTCCAAATTTCCTTTAATTTGACTCATTTGAAACATTTGAAAAATGTCTTGCAATATGTTGAACACACAAAGAATTTAGGTTTAAATTTTGTAAAATAAATCGATACAGATTTGAGAATTTGTGCTTATGTCGATTCTGATTTCGCCTCTGATACAAACGATAGGAAAAGTGCATCAGGCTTTATTGTTAAATTAAATGTTACTATTATTTGTTGGAGACCCAAGAAACAATCTACTGTAGCTCTGAGTAGTTGTGAATTGGAATTTTATGCATCTTCATATTGTCTAACTGGGAGCATATTTTTGAAGAATTTGTTAAGTGAATTTTGTGGACTGGTTGATCCCATAGTTCTGTAATATGTGGACAATCCATTAATAAATGGATCAAACCTTTGAAACTTAAAGGTCTAAACATTTGTATGTTAGACTTCACTTTGGGAGAGATTTTGTATCTTTAGGAAAGGTTAAAATAATGTATGTAGGAACAAATTAATAAATTGCTGATATTATGAATAAATTATTGCCTTATGTTATATTTAATTATGTCCCTCAAAAGTTAAATCTTGTTAATGTATGAAGACTAATTTAATTACAGAATTGGACACGTGTGTTGTTATACAATTCCTTTAATTGTTTTGATAGAATCCCGACATGTTTAATTGAAGTATATCTTTACATCAAATATTTTCGTGATATCACCGCCTGATGGTTAATAGTTCGTTGCCGTGTCATGTGGTTTCTGTGTTAAAATATAATCCTTGATAGTTTGTCTCAAATATGGAACCCAACGTTCATGATTATAAACATGGTATCTAGGATTGTTATAAGATTCCTGAAAATAGTTTTTTTTCCCTCAATATCTGCTCTAATTATTGTGATTAAATCTCGTATCTATGCATTGTTTGACATTACAAACAAAATGGAGAATCTCATTTCACCGGGAGGATGACATTGAGTGTACTTTACATGAGCTTAAGCTAATATCTTAATCTTTTATCATATCTGAGCAAATATTTGAAATGCGAACTAACTTCACATTGGAAAATTGTAGTGCTGTTATAAACTAAAAAAACTTCTATTTGAAATATATTTTTATAAAACCAATATTTTCTGAAATATTGGCAAAAGTATTTTTTAAATTGAAGTCTGGGAAATTGATTATTATGCTCTTTAGTGAATAGATTATTTTTTTAATATTTCACTATGTTTCTTTAACAGGTTATATTATTTTGCTTCACGTATCTTAAGAGTTTTGAGTAAATATCTAAAAATTTTAGGCGGTGCACAATATCATTTATTTTTTATTGCTTGACTAAATCAAGGAAAACTTGGAATTGTATTATTGTAGCCACGTTTTAGTATATTTATTTAAATGATGCCCTTAGCAAAGGTTCGACAATGTACACGAAACATACTATCATTGTGGTATTTTCGTCTGTTAAGATGAATCTAAACTAATCGTTGATTAGATAAAAGATACATTGTTTCTTAATATCTTCATTTATCTTGTATCTTACCGAAAGACGATTTTACTTATATAAAAACTGCAGCATATTCAAACTTTTTATAAAATTATTATGAAAAGAAAGATCTAATTTACTCTAGGGAACTATCAAACATGCTATTTAAAATAAAATATACCCATATATGTGAAAAGCAAGAAAGTAACTTTATTGGCTGTCAACAATGAAAGTGTCCAGCGTATGTCCATGAATGAAAGAGTGAGTGTATTTTCCATCGCTAAGTTGGTACTCCTCATTGGCTGGCATTCTGAACAACGACACTGGCAGCTCTCCAAGGATAGATGGACTCCAATAGGGAGGAATTCCTCTAGGTAAATACACGGCCTCTGTTGTCGCGGTCTCTGAAAACAACATTTCACAGTTCAGTAAACAAATCAGACAAGAAGAGGATGCAGTACAGTTGGCAATATTCTTAACGAGTGGGTGGACTATTTCTTTGTGTGGTCATCAAACATAACTTATAGCTTTATTGTACATCCAGATAAAGGATGTTGGCAAATCCTCTAGCAACAATACAATTCAGTAGGAGGGGTGTTATTCTGAAGAGTTAGGTTGCCTCTGACTAAACACTGAACAGTAACTATAGCAGCTTGTGTATAGTCTAATGTTTATAGGAAGGGCCTTATTTGACAGCTATTATCTACCTTTAAAATAAGACTAATAATATAGTGAGATGTTATCAATTTTGACCAAAAATAGATTGTTTAAACGACCCCTCATATGAAGATTACACTGAGGCATGAGCGTTAGAGGATTATTTCCGATAGAAGAGTGGTCGCTTTGGTGTTGAGTATTCAAGCTTCACTAGATACTACATTCCGTCTACACTGAAAGGTTTAAAACTTTCCTGGTACGTTTCAACCATGGCGTAGTTTGTAAGATGGAGCCATAGTGTAATCGGTCAAGGAACTACTTCTACCTTTAGTGTACATGTAGATGTTATCATGAACAATAAATCTAGTAACTCTTTTAGTAGGGCCAGTCTCCAGTCTCCCGCGAGCTGAATGATTATTATTATTATTATTATTATTATTATTAGCACCGCGTCTTACTACCCGTTCGGGTTGTACACACTTACGCTAATGTGTAATGGTAGGGTGATTGTGAGATGAAATGGAGGACCTACAGTTTAACGTGGGATCCGAACCACGGTGGAGACCTGACATTCCACACATTCACAAGTTGTGATTAATACACGTCTTGTCAGAGGTGAAGGAAGGGTTTGGCGATCAGATAAATTTCTGCCAGGACCGAGGATTGAACCCCGGACCCCCAGCACAGAAGTGTGATACCTTATCCCTAGACCACCAGGTCACCAACTGAATGATATACAACACTGTGGAACTTCCTAGCAACAATAAACTAAACAGAGAATACGGTGGTTTTTTTAATAATAAATGTTTGTAATACTGTTATTTTTATATCTCACAAAATAAACATCTTTGAAATGTTATTGTAATTGTTTCTGTTTTTCTTTACTTCTCCGCGACACAGACAATCTTCGACCAATCAGGTCCGTGGTTAGAGCAAGACTCACGTCTACCTTTACAGCGCCGACACACTCTAGCGGCGATATATTAATAAACCTTTATCACAGCAGTAATAATACCATCAAAACTCTGATCAGAGTAAAATTAAGATTGAATATTAGCTTCTGTGGCTTAGTATAATATTTTCACTGTTCAAACTATTTTAGATACATATTTTCAAAGATTTAATTCAAACAAAGTCCAAAATCCATCTCATTGAAGAACTGTGGACAGACAAACTTTCTTACTTTCATAAAACTGCTACATATATTTTAGTAGCCAGAATATCAGAAATATATTATTTTGTCACGTGAAGTAGGATTCTACATGATTTCATCATCATCATCATCATCATCAACTGTTTCCAGCCTGTGGCCAGGTCAGTTTCGTGAAATGCCTTCATCTTCCTCTATTATTCGCCTCTCTTGTGTTCTTTTTCCTACATACTTCATTTCCAATATTTTATTTGGCATCCTCTCCCTCTCCAACCTCATTACATGCCCATACCATCTCAGTCTTGCTTCCTCTACTATCTCATGTACTCCAACATCCTCATTACATGTCCATACCATCTCAGTCTTGTTTCCTCTACTATCTCACGTACTCCCATTATTTCCTAATCTTGTTTCTCCTCGTGACAGCTAACATGCTCCTCCACTATCCTAGTCTCTCTTACACAATGTCCATGTTTCTGTTACATGTGTGACAATAGATAAAAAGTACATCACTTCCTTACACTTCCTTACACTTCTATTCCCCATAAAACCCATTCATGTTGTTATAACACTCAGTACTGGTAATAAGAACGTGTATTAATTTTAAATAATATAATTATATAAGATACAGATCCTTAATAAAACCTTTTTAAGGTGTATCTTGCTATACAGGATGAACCGCAACATGTGGGAGACTCCTCAGATGTAGCCAGGAGAAAACAATATAAGCAGTTGTCCCATTTGACCGAGCTATAGTCATGTCTGTATTCCAGCTACGTTATAGAACTCGATTTGGGGAACGAATAGTCTAAGGCGTCACTCTCGTGTTGGACTGGGCTACTGATTACCAGGAGATGAGAGCTCTAATTTCGGTCGGGTCTGATGAGCGTAGTTTTTCCTCAACTATTTCTAACTTTCGTCCAGCGTAAATGAGGGTAAATTACCTCTCAAGTGCTTTTATTACATATGCTTGCATACCTGAACAGGTAGTAAGACGCGAGGATAAAAGAAATGATAGGAGGTGCCCAACCTGAATGTAGGCCTGCAGTCGTTGACCTGTAAGAGTGCCGCACTCAAAATATGCCTGCATTTATGTCGAACAAAGTACAGGGAAAAGGTTATAGGGACAAATAAAATACGTATTAATAATTCATTTTCTGTGTTTGTACTTTATGTTAATTGTTAATTTTTAAATGTTCCTGTTTATATTTCCTATCATTCTTTACTTATTTTATGTTTATCTCTTTTGTGTTTTTGTTACTCTTTCAGGAAGTTGCGTTGCGATAGAATGAAGACTAGGTTGAGTTGGGTGGTAATCCCTAAGAAATTATTGGTGTCGACGAGCCTTTAAACTCAAATGATAATAATAATAGTAGTAATTATAATAATAGAGTGGTAGTGATATTTAATATTCAAGAGGCAAACATTACCTCTTTGTCCAATGGCACCACAGCAGTTTGTGACATTTGATTCTCTTTTCGATGTAAAAGGCATACTCTGTTTGTCGCCTTTTATTTGTTATTAATTCCCTTTCCTGTACTTTCTTCCAAATATAAGTGAAATGACCAGTTTAAGTCTAGTGTAATGTTAGGTTATGAATATTTAGCCTTGAACAGACCCGCGGCTACACCAGGTATTTGTCAAACCAACATAATTGTAAACATATAAAGATCTAACCTTTCTCAAACGAGTCCTCTTTTGCGTGTATTGCCTTCCTTCCTTCTTGCGTTGACGAAAGTGCTGGTATTTCTTTTTTATCGTGTTTCTGTTCAGTAACATCCTTTTTACTTGTATAGCTACTCATTGTTTTGTCATTAGTGTTTAGTTTTAGTTCCTTTACCTTGCCGACGTCACTAATCGGATGAGATTTATCAGAAAGTAGCTCGCCTGAGAAAGTTTTCTGCTCATCTTGATCCAATGAAATACTGTCATGTGAAGGTGACACAGAGTCTTCCTTGTCAGTGGAAATTCTCTGGAAAGGTCCAATAATAGATATTTTCGGAGCACGGTTTAGTTGACGAAATATAAAAGCATCGACGTAAGACTTGGTTCTGTAAGCATCTTCTTCCTGTTCGAGTTTAACAGGCCGATTGAGAATGATGTCTACGATGGATGGCCCGTTCTTCTGTTGAGGATGGACAAGATCGACGTCGCTACTCCAGGATGTGAAGCCCTTAGTTGAAGGCTGATCTTTCAGGTCCTTCAGACTGCTGCTTTGCCACAAGACTGGATGCTGGCCGTTGGTGCTGATGGCGGCGTCACTGAAGGACATCCACAGGAGGACGAGCAGAAACGAATGGCTACGGAACATCTTGAGCTCCTAGGAACAAACAATGTCACATTATTGGCTATATTATTGAATGTTAGTGATGTTGGGACTGGAACCAATCGTATCTCTATCGTCTCCTGATAATACCCGTTCGGATAATAAACATGTTTACTAAATAAACTAATGTGTTAGATATGAGGGAGGTTGAATTTTAGTGGAAGTATAACCGCTACTGCTTGTATGTGATTGGAAAACCATTTGGGTATAATCCAGCACCAGTAAACCCTAGTGGGTTTCGAACCCCGATATCACCAACCAGTATATTACGAGAGGGCGAGTGGGAGACTTCAGAGGTTTTCAAACTACCCCTAGTGTATTGCCCCACACCCCTTCACCGAACTGTCTAAATCATCTTCACCGCCATCATCAGTCCTCCTATGTACACTATCAACATGGCTTTAAGATGCCAATCTCTTGATTTAACTTCACATGTGGGCAGCACAACAGCTGGAACCAAATCATAAGGATTTTATCATATTTATTTACAGAAAAACGGCAAATCACAAATACAAAGGCTATCTACAACTAGTGAGATCTTTGCAGTTCAAAGTTCAAATCTCATACCTCCATTATTTGGTGCCTACACGCCCGGCTAAGAACCTCTGCCTTAGACCAAATAAATATATTAAATATACAAGAAGAAATTGACCCATCTTTGAAAATGTCGCCTCACCCAACACAACGTTAATTGATCTTAGTAAATATATTTGGCCATTATTATTTGAAATATAGCTCTATATGTAAAATAAATGTTATTTTAAAAATATATATTCACATCTAGAACTAGATAAAGCTTGTGTTTAGTATCAATTGTTTTATTAATTAAAAATAATCCAGATCGGTAGTCATGAAGACTAAATGTCAAGCTCATATAATCTGGTCTCCCAACAATAGCAAGACAGGTGTTCAAATCCCAACTAGGTGTTATGACTCTGTGTTTAGCTAAATTATTTCTCACGCTCACTTAAGAAAATGCGGGTTTATTTACTCCGAACTCTACCATCCTCTATCTTATTTCATCATCGTAATTAAATGCATACAGTGAAACGAAACGTAAGAAAATACTTTTGACAATTGTTTAGCAAGTTAAAAGATTATGAGTCTTTCTGTTTACTTTAAAAATAATATTATTATTACTATTATCGTTAATTTGAATCCGGTGGTTCACAATACCACAGCTGATGTTACACAACAAACTGCCGTTTAAAATGATTTGATAAAACTAACTTAGTATAAATTAATATAGTTTATTAAATTGCAGATGACCTGAAATATTACTATCACAAGCAAGACAAAGAAAAACTGAACATTTCTTTATGCTTTACGTTATTCTTAAATATCAAAAAGAAGATTTTAAAAATACCAAATTTTGTTTTCAAGAAAAGAAAGCATTACCTGAATAAAGTCTAGAAATTATCACCATGTCTCACGTGAAAATACTAAGTAGAATTTTGAATGGAATTTAATGTTGCAAAGAATGCAACCCGACCTTGTGTGTCGGGGCACCGCCTTACCTCTTAGACGATGCGTCCATTGAATCGGGTGGCTATGATATTATTAAAACCGTGTGATATTTGAACTTTATGTAATTACAAGATATCAAGCATTATAGTTAGGTCATCAATCCTGTGATTGGTTTGATGCAGCCTCCACTTGTGTTTACCATTACACAACCTCTAACATGTTGGTACCTTCTTCTGCCAACATTATTCACCACCTGAGTCATGTAATACATTCACCATCTGAGTCATGTACCACATTCCCCATCTGAGTCATGTACCACATTCCCCATCTGAGTCATGTACCACATTCACCATCTGAGTCATGTACTACATTCACCACCTGAGTCATGTACCACATTCCCCATCTGAGTAATGTACCACATTCACCATCTGAGTTATGTACCACATTCACCACCTGAGTAATGTACCACATTCACCATCTGAGTTATGTACCACATTCACCACCTGAGTAATGTACCACATTCACCACCTGAGTCATGTACTACATTCACCATCTGAGTCATGTACCACATTCACCATCTGAGTCATGTACCACATTCACCACCTGAGTCATGTACCACATTCACCATCTGAGTCATGTACCACATTCACCATCTGAGTTATGTACCACATTCACCACCTGAGTAATGTACCACATTCACCATCTGAGTCATGTACTACATTCACCATCTGAGTCATGTACCACATTCACCA
>CABFWB010001869.1:48716-115259 GCA_902151455.1 Timema bartmani | reverse complement strand
TACAACATAGGAGGTTGTCTGTATGTAGACTATCAAGAGAGTTACTCAGGGTACAACATAGGAGGTTGTCTGTATGTAGACTATCAAGAGAGTTACCCAGAGTACAACATAGGAGGTTGTCTGTATGTAGACCACCCACACCGGTGGTCGTGTGGACTAGGTTGTCGAGCTCATGGTCTTGTATGTGAGCCGGAGGTTGGATTTTAGTTCTATACCAGGACCTAAACATGTACCTCCAAGAAAATGTTGGTGAATTTCTTCTCAAGCCTATCTTTCTCAACCATAACTCATTATGTTAGTTAAATGGTTACGGCCCGGGCATCGTAAGAAAAGGCGGAAAATATCTTATATTCGATCAGCGCAAGTGATACCACTGTTTCTTAGATAACAAATAGTTCGGCGCACTGCACAGACTTTCTTTCGCTTTTATCTTAAAATAAACAATTACTAAAAACTGGTAAGATTTGTGAAACGAATTAATAGGTCTGTACATTACAATGTTGTAGAAACACTTCACCAAAGATAATAAATGAAATAATATACACTGTTACATACTTACTCTATGGCATTAGGAACTAGGAACGATGTTACAAAAAAATGGAGAAAAGAGAAACATTTTTGTCCAGCAAAGAACATAATAATCAAATTCATTTTCAAACACTTGAATTAAAAAGTGTATATATTTGCTATGAATTATTGGTTTTATAAAAATATATTTCAAATAAGAGATTTTAATTTTTACTATTACTACAACATTACAATGATAAGTTATCTCGTATCCCAAATAGATGTGAAGAAATTATGAAAATTGGAAAACTTACCGTACCTACGTTAAGTACCCTCAAAGTCATTTTCATGAGGAAATGAGAATCGCCATCTTGTTTATAGCAATAGACCTATGTCTTAATAAAAGGCCGTATCCAGAGGGGGGTTTTGTGGGTTCGAACCCCCTCCCCCAAAATTTTATGAACAAAATATATTTGGCTTTATTTATGGCTCAAACAATATCAAAATTAAGATACAAGTACAAATTAGGGGGCTTGTTAACATAAAAAGCATTTCAGAGCTTCTAGAGGTGTTTAATATTTAGAATTTGTTCTAGTCTTTAGCAGGTATGGTGTTATATTGCTAAAAATAACACTTTAGATAACCTCTAGAGGTGTTTAGTATTTAGAATTTTTTCTATCATCCGGTAATTGAGGGGTGTAAACCCCCCCCCCTGAAATTATTGGCTGGCTACGGCCTTGTCTAAATTATAATTTTCTTATGAAGATCCTTGTAGAAAATACAAACAAATATGATTGATGGTATTTATCACAAGCTGCAGCCCACATGACTTGACGTATGAATGTATATCTAGTGATATTTCTACCTGTCAGAAAAGGCTCTTCCTAAGAGAACTGGACTGTAAGATTGTGTAGTTCCCTGCTAGAGACTCAAACAATCTCCCCCCTCCTCCTCTCGCCCAGGTGGAAGCCAGAGCCACATGTTTATAATAATACTACCACCCATGCCGGGGATCGATCGGTAGGAATCTCAAGATAATTCATTATGGCCTACCAGTACAAGAGGCTGGGGGTTTGAATCCAAGATTAATGTTTTTTTTACCACCTTAAATGGTTTACCACTTTTCCTCCATTCAAATGAGGGTATATATTCTCTCTAAATACGACCTTCATCACCCTACCACACTAGCGTTATATACATGCGTGTAGCCCACATGGGTAGCCGGGCGCGGTGAATATGAAACATTTATACCTAATATATATTTTATATTTTGAGTTGGAAACACACAAACGTAAAAGTAATATTAGTAAATTTTATAAATAAACTAAACACAAAGTTAAAATTAGCAAAAACTTGGGCTAACTCTGTATACGTCAGTCGAGTCCCATTGCCAAATAACAGCCAATCAGGCTCCAAACAGTCATGTGGCTGTTCCATTTACTGGCGTACCTCTCTTGTATTAATGGTAAAAAAAATTATTAATAATGTATTTATAAATATATTAAGAAATGAAATAAAAATAATATTTTTTGTAATATATTAATTTAATCTATAAGACATTTAGAATGATAAGATTGATTTAAAGACAGCTAATGTGTGGCCTTGATGTAAGAGCCTTTTACCGCCCTCATTTTGTTTGTGTCACAAATAAGAAGGTACGCGGTTCGATGCCGGGGTGTAGTTTACCTGTCGGGGGGTGTCCAAAGTGTCAGCTCACTGCGACAGCCCGGCCGATCAGCAGCGAGGGATGCCAGGAGGTTGGTTGTTGAAACTCCGCGAGTCTTCGTACCAGTGTGGCGGGAATTGGACCTGATCACCTCGCTCCAGTCATCTGCGCTGGACAAGGAGAGGGGAGAGACAAACCTTCCCTCTCCCTCCTACACTCAATAGCCGATACTTGGTATCTAATAGCTCTTTTTCTGTAAGCATATCCGGGCTATTCACTCTTGGTGTGGAGGCAGAATTTAGGAGACATTTGCCCGTACGAAGAAAAAGCGCAGGTGAAACAGAACAATCCATGTCCCCTCTGTTGATTGAAAGATCACCAACAGAACTTTACCTTACGTTATACAGAGATTTGAGACAAGATGATGAAATGTGTTTTCCATACTCACAGCTCCACAATGCTTGACAGACTGATTTAAAACAAGATGGCCGGCGTCAATGGCCGGTGGATGTGGCATGTGTCAGCCACTAAAAGTGGAGAGAGACTGTGGCATGCGTCAGCCACTAAAAGTGGTCCTGTGTAAACACACTCTTAGGGAAAAAACACCTTCATGGCAGCCGGACTGGATTTCAATTTAGACTTGCTTGTGACCATCATAAGAGAGAACAGACATGAAAAGGCTGACGCCTTTGTCTGCAAGGCCACCAGTATGGGCGAGAGTTATTGTATCTTATCGACTTATTTCAAATACAAGGCGTCTCATCTTATATGATACTCAGCGTAAATATAAAAAAACCAATTAATAAGTGGTATGACACGGTTATACGCAATTTTTTCAATACTCAGTCATTAATAAACGATCATAAAGAGCCCTTTTCACAACCGATTAACCGGGAAAATAACTCGAGGCAGAAAGCATCTCAAAGTTGTGCTCTCCACATCTTTCAAAGGCAGCAGCGCAGTTAGAATTACTCGAGTTGTTTATTCATTTTAAAATGTTAATGTTCCAATTTTATTACATTAAAAAAATGTATTTGGTCAAACTGTTTCAATGGTCTCGATTCTATCATTTTCTAAAGAAGAACTCAGAAAACCGTACCAAGATACCGTACTTGCCTAAGTGGTGGTCAGTGCACCTGGCAACGAACCTATGGGCCCCGGGTTCAATTCCTGGCTGGTACTTTGGGTGCTCCTCCCAAAAGGGGAATTAACCCAACAGTTAATTAGTCTTAAGTTGGGTCTAAGTGTGTCCACACCCTTGTACTCACTATAACTGCCCCTTAGTCTCATCAGGACATGGAAAGGAAGTACGATTAGTACATTCAGGCGTCCCCTGGGAAATGGTACATCAGTACTGACTAATATCTCCACAAACTGTGCTAAGAGTGATGTAGCCCAGACTCACAATATTATCATCACCTACCTGAGTTGTTATCGGCGGGGTAAGACAGGTTCTCAAGGTGTGTAGGAAACATGAATATAGGCCATCATTCTTACACTTTTTATTATCAAAATAAATCTCCAGTAGAAACACTAGAGTTTAATTTTATTCAACAGTTGTTGAATATCTGTCAACGGTGTCCTGGAATTTAATTACTACTTTTTCTATTCATTTACTGCAGCTATGCTCATGTCAGAAATCCAACAACTGCTTCAGTGCACATTGTCTAAGACGTCGGTCTCGTTCGAGACAAGACTGCTGATGGCAAGGAGATTGGGGTTCGAATCCCGGTCAGGTGTATCGAGTTTTAATCCAAAATGCTTTTCCAATATCCCTTCACGCAAATGGGGGTACGCTTCCTCTAAATCCAGTCTTCCTTATCCCTAGCTCATTAGTGTAATTACTATATTTTATGCGTATAAACTCTAAGCAGCGTCCAGACTAGCATTGGTTCGTCCGAACGCTCGCAGTAACCCAGTGAATGTCGGTATTTCGACGAACATCAAAGGCTGTTGCGAGGCTCGGCTCAAAACTCACTGGGCGGCGCTGCGAGCCGAACCAAGCCGAGCCAGGCCGAGCTGAGCCGAACCGAGCTGAGCCGAACCGAGCCGAGCCGAACAGAGCCGAGCCGAGCCGAACCGAGCCGAGCCAAACCGACCCGAGCCAGGCTGAGCTGAGCCGAACCGAGCCGAGCCGAACAGAGCCGAGCTGAACCACTTGCAACTTTAAATTATTTTATATTTCTAAATAGCATCCGTCACAAGCGCTTGTGTTTTGTAAATTTTACTACACCTTGAAATTTTGTTTGAATTTTTCTATTGTTGTAATTGACATATTAAATATTAACTGCGAATTATTTTTGTACTAGGCCGATAAAAATTAATTTAATATTTAAAAATGCGAGAGTATAATTTATTAAAAACAATATTCACAGTTACATGATACCTCGCGTGTTGTAAACTGTACAACTATGGTAATACTTTTCCTTCAGAAAGTTTGTTGCACATTTAAAATGAGTAAACATGAGTTGCTTCTGGAGAGAGAGGGGTAAACAAAGAATAGACTGTCCCCCTAGGTAGATTTTGTGGGTAAATATGTTCACGAGAACAATACAATCTCTACATGAAAACACAAAACAACTAGTAGTGAAACAGTCTTATTTAAAGTTTTTTACACCCACTCCTGTGGCCGGATATTCTAACGCATCAATCTTGTTTTAGACAAGCGTGCTCAAGGTGGGGAGATCGGGGTTAGAGTCCCGGTTGGGTCTATCAAGGGTGGTTTTTTCTATATGGTTACCCACTCTCCTTCCACGCAAATGCAGGTAGATTACCTCTAGAATTCCTTCTTCCTCATTTCTACCCCATAAGAATAATTATCATATTCTTTATTAACTATACATATACTCTGTTTAGATTCCTTAAATAGGTATTGCTGACTGGTATAAGAGTCAGCGGTTAAGAAACGTAATATGGTGACCTGGTGGTCTAGGGGTAAGGTGTCGGACTTCTGTGCTGAGAGTCCGGGGTTCAATCCTCGGACCCGGCACATAATTATCTGATTGCCAAACCCTTCCTTCATCTCTGACAAGACGTGTATTAATCACAACTTGTGAATGTGTGAGGAATGCCAGACCTCCAACGTGGTTCGGATCCCACGTTAAACTGTAGGTCCTCCATTTCATCTCACAATCACCCTACCATTTCACATTAGCGTAAGTGCGTACAACCGGAACGGGTAGTAAGACGCGGTAATAATAATAATTAATATACATATATCTTTAAGAATGTGGCCGAGTCTAAAAATGTTTTGTTTTGTTTTTAATCAGTTTCAGAGAAAATATTTGTTTGTAATCATTCTTAGGCTAAATATTTGAAATAAAGTATTTACCAAGAAAGCACTTTTTCTAATCTTTAATCATAAAGTTTAGGGAAACACCTACAGTAGAGAGTGTGATCCCTGTAAGCAACCATGGAGGTGTTGATGTCCCGAGAATGAAAGGTGGAAATCACTCCAGCTTTGAGAATATACTCCAACAGTAAAGGTCGGAGGAACAAAACAGTCGCACCTGGCCTTGTCACATATCGTAAGGACAGGTCACAAAAGAGGGTCACTGTGACATCCCCGATTCATGAGGCACCTCTTAAGAACCACGAACTTATCGATGGATACAATGAGTCCTCGTGAGATGGTGAACAAAGACTCTTAAAGAAGATATATTCTACGATCAAATGTTTAGAATGCACGGCCCCACAACTTTTAGTACCAAAGAGACGTGGCCCGAAAGTAACACAATTAAATCGAGGTTGATGACAACCTCAGAATAGAACAGTTGAATTGGGTGAGGAGTGCGACCACGTGACGTGAGATATGGAAGAACTGGAATTAGAAGTCATGTGCCTGCAGGAAACATAACTAACATAACTAGAGCAACATTTCCACAATTAGCTGTAGTGTACGAAAAAATTTAATTTGGGCTCAAAATGGGAGAGTGGAGGAGGCTCAATAGTGATGAGATACGTACTGTTTACTTATCCCCAGATATTGTTAAATAATCGAATATCGCAGTTTACGGTGGAAAGGACATGGAATGGAAGAAATTATAACCACGTTGAAGATATTGACTGGCAAAACTAGTGGGAAGAGGCCAGTGGGAAGACTTAGACAAAGATAGGAGTATAGTGATAGAATGGACCTGAGAGAGATAGGGTGTGATGATAGAGACTGGATACAACTAGCTCAAGTTAGGGATAGATGGCTAACTTTTGTAAGTGTGAAGTAAACTTAAGAGTATCTAGTACCACATAATAAGTAAGTAAGATAGTAATTAAGTAAGAATTAAATTACTTAGGCCTACTTACCTACTTACTCTATAACATCAGTAACTCAAATGGTTCATAGCAAAAATTGCAATTGTATGCCACCTAACTCTAACATTAGCAAGTTCTATTACACTCTATCTTTGTTTTAAGCTATTTCCATCCAGTCCACCTCACTACACTCTATCCCTGTCTTGAGTTAGTTCTACCCAGTCCACCTCACTACACTCTATCCCTATCTTGAGCTAGCTCTACCCAGTCCACCTCACTACACTCTATCTCTTTCAGGTCCATTGTAATACTATCCTCCATTCTGCATTTAGGTGTTCCCATTGGGTTTGCCATTCAACATCCTGATCAAGGTTCTAGAATCTCCCACTCACACTGTATTTCCTGCCCCCGTAATCAACTAGACATAATTATCCTAATAATGTCTTGTGATGAGTACAGGTATGTAATTCATCATTATGTAACCTCCTCCAGACCACGTTTCACACCCAAAGAGAACAACCGGTAAAGTTATTGTTTTGTATTTCTAGTTTTACATTCCTTGCGACAACCGGAGTGAGTGGACATTCCTGGTTGAAGCAGGAAACACTGATTTGCGTGTCTCGCTGGACCACACAGGGGGTGTTCAAGTACTACGTAAGCACCTTAGGGGGGAGGGGGTTCCAGCTTTGCTGACAAGGGGGTAAGGGGTCAGAGTAATGCTTACGTAAGACAGAGAGAGACGGGGAATTTGAGGGAGGGCGCATCGCAACCCGCTTAGACTTGGGGCAGCAATGAAGATGCTGAGTGTCTAAACGAGGAGGAAGTGGAGAAGCCAAAGCTGGAGTGACCTGGCCCCTCCAAATAGAAACATTAGAATTGAAAGTGTTGAGGGGAGGATTCAGGACCTTGGTCATCGGACTAAATAGAGTTTAGGGTGGGTTTGTTATAAATATAATATGCATGTATTCATATAATACTTATTTTATAAATTCAATTGAAAGTAAATTAAAATTTTAAACTTTTAAAATGTTATAAATTGTTTTAATTTTACCTGTTCAATAAATTTAAATTCATTGTATACCAATGTTAGTTGTCAATTATTTCGCAATATTAATTTATATCTCTATGTTAATAATTACCAGACATTGTAATGTTATTTATCATCGCGTCCCTCTACCTGTTAAGGGTGAAGGCAAAGTTGCATGAGAAAAAAAGTTCATCCCTGTAAACAAATGAAAAAAAAATTGAAAATATTACGTAAATAAGAAAGGGGGAGGGTCAGGCATTTGCTTATTTTTGCCTACCAGAGGGGGGAGGGACTAAAAATTGCCAAAAATGTGCTTACGTAATACTTGAACGCCCCCATTCCCATCTGGAATAACGAAATATATTCCATATTTCAGCTGTTTTGATTACATATAATTTAAGAACTACATCGCCGAACACGCGAAATAAACGCCAGACTCTTTTGGTCTGGTTTAATAGTGACTGAAGGGTTGGGGTTCGAATTCCGGCTGCAAGTACTGAGGGAGACAAGAGAAATACACAGTACATCTTTAGGGTAGGCAGGCCCGCAACACACCCTGAGTTCATGAATTCAGACAAATGTGAAACTAAACACGTAATGGCATCTCCTTGTGGCAATCATAAAGTTGTCTGTGTTCGTGAGAGAGAGAGAGAGAGAGAGAGGAGAGAACAAAACATCAACTCTCCTCAAGTCAGAGCAGAGCCGTGCAAGTATCTTGCCAATTTGACCTTGAGATGTGACAGCACACCCGTGGGCGGAGGTGTGGCCGAGCTCACCCTGAACAACCTGTTCCCATGACATTCACCGAGAAGTCTGCCAACTTGGGCGTGGTCGATACAGCAGGGCAGCCAATCGCAACGCACGGATTTACCCAAGCAGCTGGCTTGCCTTCTTTGCTTTCTTTTTTTACCAATAAAAAGCAAGCGGACATAGCTTAGCATGTTTTGTTTTGATTATTAGCGAAAGTAAATTTTGGAAAAATTCTTCCAGCGAGATTGATCAAATATTTAAAATTTATTTTTCCCTTATTGGTTTGTACTACACGTTTGTTTTTATTATGATTTACCTCCATGCATTGCGGGCAACAAACTTAGGGGGTAAATGGGAGTGCAACCTTCAGGAGCAACTTTCATGTCATCGTCAAGCCGTCGGTCACAACATTGTAGTTTGACAGAAAGAAAGAAATCAGCTCCAACAAGCGAAGCATTTAATTCTGAAGTAAACAGACGCTCGTTATTTGGAAAAACAAACAAGTGCTTTGATTTACACACATTCTCAGAATTAGTAGTTTATTTATATTAAAAATGTTACAATATATTATGAAAATTGCCTTGTAAAATATACAACTAATTTTAAAATCAAATTTTCAACCGTCAGATAGATTTGGAAAAAGTTACTTGCCTGTGATGAGCGTGGTAGCAAGTCAAGAGATATTTTCTTGTTAATGTATTTCACTTTTATTCGGCAAAAATATAACATGGAAACGAGACTCATAAATTCCCAAATTCAAAACTAGTCTTACATCGTAAACAAATTTGTTTTTAGTCTTTAAGTAATATTTCACTAGCGATATATACATAACAGCTGAAGGTATTTGGTGGATTCGTGAAAATGTCCCGTGGGAAGGTTTCAGCCAGGATATAGCCTGGATTAAAACTATCCGTAGAAGAAGTATGTATGTATAGAATTGGAAATAAAACATTATTTAGAAACGCAAGTCAATGCTGCTCAGGCAAATAGAAGGATGAGTGTTTGAACTCATCAGTCAAGTTAAGAAAAAATCGGAATCGATATTTTGATGAATGTCGACGTTTCATGACCCCCGAATCCGAAAAAGTGGTTTTTGAATTTCCGTTTGTCTGTCTATCTATACCTCCAACTAGAGCCTAAACTATTTTACCAATCGGGCTAAAACTTGGTATCTAGGGTTTTCATAGGGTTGCCCCAAGTGGTTTTTAGAATTGGATATCTAACCCTAAAACTAAGGGTAGTTTACTGAAGGGCAAAAAGAGAAAAAGTCGATTTTCTCAAAATCGGCTCCTACGATTTTGATTAAATTTCATTTCAAAACATTTACAAAAATATTCTAAACAAAATATGGCTCCTCTAAATATTTCGGTAAAATGACTTTAAGGGCTCCGGTCTGACGGGTAAATTATCATTTTTTAGAATATCTCCGAAACTATTTGAGATATTTAATTACTTATCATTACAAATATGTAGATCTATTTATAATAAAAATATTGTATTCGAAGCATATTTTTATAAAACCAATAACTTTCAAGCTATACGCAAATATATATATTTCATAACTTTTCGAACACTAAAGGTAAAGTATTGCGACCGTAAAAAAAATCTAACGTGAAATGTTGATGGATGTCGACGTCTCATAACCCCCGAACTCTAAAAAGTGGTGTTTGCAATGCCGTCTGTCTGTGTCTGTTTAAGCTTAAAATTAAGAGTAGTTTAATAAAGGGCGAAAAGAGAACAAATATATTGTTTCATAATCAGCTCTAACGATTTTGATTAAAATTCGTATCTAGGTTTCAGTAAATATCTCCATTTTTAAACAATAGAGCGAGAAATTCCGTGCGGAGTTGCCTACCATTTATTATTTTATCACGCGCTTCAATATTATATTGGAAAAATAATTATTCAAAGATCACTAAAAATACGTCTATTTTCCAAGGATAGCACGTTCCCACAGAACTAATATTCATACAAGAACACACGGATTACTAAGTTGCAGAGTTAATATTCGAAAAATACACCGTTTTATTAAAATTTTTAATAAACTTATTAACAGTAACTTAGATACGCCTAGATACTCAACAATAAAATATATTGTTCGCTTCAACTTCACACGCACGTGGTTTTATTAATTGTGTTTTATATTATTTCACTGTTATAATGTATATTTAAAATTGTTAGATTTTGGTTATAAGAATAACCGTTTGGTTTTGAAGTTTGCGTTTGCTGTTTAATTCAAATTAATTATTTAAAAAAATGAGCTCATTAAAAGTTGCCTTAGATGCAAAAAAACAAATATATCAACTGAATAGAAGCTATGCTGCTAATTGGTGACGTAGGCGACCTTATTGGCGAGCGAATGGCGACTGGTATTAATACTCGTGTTTACAAAATTTAAACTTTATTTTATTTCACATACATTTTGTATGTCTTTTTCTCTTTATTATTACAAACCATTTATTTATGTTAAAGATATGCGAGGCCAGTTATAAAAATATAAGTAACTGAATATAATACCATTAAATGTAAAATTTCACGCATTATTCAACCCGTAGCTGCCGGAAAAGTTAAAAGAAAAACTAGAATGAATTTACTAGACTATTTTTTCTTTAATTTGATTGTGGAAGATACAATTCTAATCCTTAGAGAAATATTGTTAAAAATAATTGATAATATTTTAGTGATAATAATAGTAATACTTATCAAATAATAATTATTTCCAAATATGTTGACAGCAGTGACTTTCAGACAATGTTGGCATTACTGATAGCGGTCAGACAGCACCAAAGAAGCTGTGAATATACTCTACTTGTTATGTGTCCTAGGTACATTACCAGTTTTGACCGTTGAAGTCGAAAGGTCTTTTTTATCTCTAAAAAATAAAGACTTTTCTTCGAAACAAATTGTAGAGTGGCTAACTGGATTGGCCATCATGTTGATCCATTATCCTGTTAAGTTTACTGCATTAGATGTACTAGATGTAATCGCAAGAACTGGAAATAGGAAGCTTTCTTTGTAAATTGGGCTATATAATAATTTTTTTGCCATTTTTATTCAAGGATATATTATGTAGACTAATATTAATGTTTAAACTAAATTATAATTGTAATACCTCTTTCTTACTACCTTTATGGAAAGGATTTTATACCTGATGTTATCACGCAATATTTGAAAGTTATGTTGTGTTAAAATTTTAAAGGTAAATATTTTAAATATTAATTACAAATAAATAATTGTGTTCTAAGCTCGATTCTGGATCGATTAAGTTAATCTAATTTTTAATCTTCAATCTTAATTATGAAATTAAAAACTTTCTAACATGACATAAAATGTAATAAATATAGGCCTGCCTATTAGGCCTACATTTTATTTCATGTCAGATATAACATAAATACACACTGATATGTATGTCATTAGTTAAAGATCCATTAACCTAAACAAGACATTATATGAACATGAGTATCTCCAAATTTGTTAGCTTCACAATTCTCTTGACATAAAATGTATTTTAGACAAACCAACATAACACACACAAAATTAAATTTTATCTTATTATGTCTACACAAAGTTAAATACAACAATATAGGGTAAATTTCCCGCCCTCACTAATAATGATATGAAGCTATTTAAAACCTCCAACTTCCACTCCCATAAATAATTCTGGACACGCCCTTATATGAGAAAAAGATAATTCGTTAATGTTGTATGAGTATGCATTGTTTCAAAAGGTTGAACATTAAAGGTTGCATAGCCTACGGTACTTTTAAACTAATGACTTTAGCCATTAGAATAGCATAGTAGCAAGGGAATTAAGTTTAACTTAATATACAACAAAAAACTGCATCCAAGTTAGGCTAAATTACTTTGCTAATATAAAAAAGGAATAACATTAGCATTCATTCAGTTGTTCCTTAGAATGAAATAATCTAGTTTAAAATTTGCATCACAAATAGTGAAATTAGCACAAATAATCACATTTACTTATACTTTTAAACTTATGATTGGAAATAAGTATATATTATGAGGCAGATCTTGTGGGTAAGCTACTGGGTAGTATTTTTTAAAGTTGTTCAGTTTTCATATCCTATCCTATTTGAGAGCAGTCATTTTTCAAAACCAATTACTAAATTACTTTCTGGTACCACACTAAATTGCCTTTATATGATTATGTTTTAGCTAATATGAAAATGTAATTCCTTAATAGTTAATCTAGAAACTCAATTATGCGTTGATCATCAAGACGTTTATAGAAACACTTAAAACAATAAACTGTTGTACTAGTACACAAACGTACAATAATATTATTTTAATCTTAGACTCTGTTTAAAACACAGTCGATAACAAAGACTAAACGAATAAAAATTGATAGTGAAAATGTCAAGATAATTATTTCAGAGAGTTTTGTGGTAGTGCGAGATACTAAAATAGGGTCGAACGTGTTTCTATAAGAGATATCTGACCATGACCGAGTCCATGGACCTATAATTGATGTAATCTGTGTCAGAGAAAAGAAAACAAAATTTATTCTTTAGCTACACGGTGTGGGATCTGGATAGGGTTAAGGGGAAACAGTGTTAACTTCTCTGCCAAACGCATTAGCGCTACTGTAGAAGAAATACGATGTGGTTTTCTTTAATTTTTTTTATGTTTAAAATCTAAATTCATTTGCTTTCACCATTTTTTTTCTATAAGTTGCTTTAAAACCGTGAAAATTGAAATTTAAAATACGCATATATTACTTTTATGAGTTTGTTTTATCTAATACTAAGTTTGAGAACTTTTAAAATATGAATTTATAAATTTTTCCATAGCCTATGTCACAATCACCATTGGAGAATGCTACAAGCATAAGTTAGGTTAGGCTTTGGTTAGCATATTTGTATCTATCTTTGAACGTATTGTGCGTTTTTGGGATGTTCTTAACACAAATAAGTCATAATAATGGCATGAACCAATTATTTGTAACAATTATTTTGAATACCTTTTAACATATTTAGTAGACTTGTTAGTTAATGCGAATTTATTACCTACTCAAGCCATATAAATAAGAGTAGGTATTTGAAACAAAATGTTTAGGGGATTAACTTACATTAACCTACATTTACTACACAAATAAGTGTATCTATCCTCATACTTCTGTTTCTCCCTCTTGCTATTGAGCATTAGGTTCCAAGATCTAAAATTAGAGCCAATGTAATAATTTATACAAGATAATAACCAATTACAAATATACTTTGTACGATTTTACATTTTAGTACTTATTACAGTTTTGCACTAAGCTTATAGCATTAGTTCATCTTAAATCCACCTAGCGCTCAAATTCCTGTTCTAGTCATACTACAGAGAGCTACTATTCTATACCTTTATTATCTATGATTAGCTGTTGTTTTAGTAACCTACCGGTTAATAGTCCGGTTAATTTTCAATTTGTTTCTTATATACTCATTTTATTAATTTGAATTTTTGATAAATATTCGCAAAGAACGTGAGTGATTCTCAAGGATTTTATATGTTTATTAATGAAATAAAATAAAAATGTCTTCTGATAGTGGACGAATGGGGGAAGGAGATAACCTTTCAACAAATAATACGGAATTTTTACCTGCTATTGAGTACCAAGCCGGGAACATAACTGTACCAGAAAATCAACCACGGCAACCACAGAGTTTACAAGATTTACTTAGATTTACTGTAGAAGCATCATCTATGGGACAAGAATCAGCAACATCGCATTTGGTCGGACCTATGGACGAAGACAGAAGACAATTTCTAGAGCAAACTTTACGTTCCATGACAGTTGACATAGTTGAAGTTTTATCTAAAGCTATCGAAGTGTTGAAAAGAGCCAGCTCCCTTTCAACTGAAGATGATCCAACCGAATGCGAAGAAGCATTTCAAGAAATAATGGACCATGTGGACAACATCGATAACGCCAACGATTTTCACAAGATAGGTGGATTCTGTATTTTCCAACCGTGTCTGAATTCTGTCCACTCAGGGTTGAGATGGCGAGCAGCAGATCTACTCGCAGAACTCACTCAGAACAACCCATACTGCCAACAGAAAGTTTTGGAGGCAAAGTTAATGCCGGTCTTGATTTCATTATTAAATTCCGACTTGAACGAGCAGGTCCGCATCAAATCACTCTATGCTCTCTCCACCCTCATCAGGGAGTGTAAAGAAGCGCTCGAGGAGTTCCGACAAAACGACGGCTTCTCAGCACTTCTCAAAGCTTTACAAAGCGGTGTCGATAAACTCAAGATAAAAGCGTCCTTCCTTATTTCGTCCCTGAACCAAGCCTGGGTAAAGAATGAGTTGCATCGGCTGGGTTTCGTACGAGTGTTTGTGAACCTGATATCCGAGGAAGTGAATCCTTGCACAGAACACTTGTTGTCAGCGTTGTTAAACCTGGTGACAAGTCACGAACCCTCTCAGGTGGAATGTCGCGGTACTAAGCTTGAGTTGCGCGAGACACTCTCCAGACTGATAGAGGGACTCGGACCGAAGGAGGAGTATAAAGAAGTTTGTGAATACGCCCGGCAACTCAGCTTGATTCTCTTTGAAGGGGACGAGGTGGACAAATAATTTGATTAGCAATAAACTGAATCTAAATCATGACTGATAATCTTAGTGTTTAATTTCATTTAATTAATTTTTATAGTTGTAATCATTAGTTTATGTGTTTGATGAAAAAAAAACCACATATAGTCCCGGCTACATTTGAAATAATTATGTATGTTGTTGGTTAAACAACGATTGGTTCACATTGCGTTGAATTGAAATAAGATAAAACCCAGTACAGCAGCAATTCACAACTTTACAACAAGCGTTAAATGTAACTTTTGGAACTGAAGAACATTTTTCTTTTTCACGCAATAATAATTGCACTTAATGCAGGGAATGCGAGCAAAAGTCACCTTTTTTACAGTTTTTTTTTAATAAATCTAATATTGCTTTTATGCAAGTCATAGTTTAGTTTAATTCCCGTGTTGATATCAACTCAACAGCTGTTTAATATCGAGCGTAGCTTACAGTACACCCTTGACATATTCAACAACTGTTGGGAGTCGTCATTTCAAGAAAATTAAACTCTTATATTTATGTAGAAGCAATATTTGATTTATTTTGACAACAACAAAAAAATAGTTATAAAAACACTGACCTTTTCTCGAGTTCCCACATCCCCACCTTACGTAAGTTAGCCTGATGTGGCATGTCATTATGAATTTAAGTTGCAGTGGGGCCTAAAACGGGTGTTTTTTATTTTTGTAAATTTATGTAAGTTAGACCTTTAAATAAATGAAGATGCATACAAAATCAGTCTCAAGGTGTCAAATTTATTTATGAATATAAGATTTGTTGTGTAATGATTTTATCTGCTAAAATCCTAGGCTAACTATCAACATGTGGGTTTAGTACACAAACAATTTCTATGTTTGACAGAAAACACGAAATTGAAGTCAAAATGGGATATTAACTTGCCTTAGTACCCATTTCACGGGGTATAATTTGTCCATATTCGTTAACATTTCGTAAAATGATTCAACCTCCTAACCAGGCAATACTTAGTAACATTGGGTTGGTTTGTAATTCATAACATAAACAATTATTTGTATACACTTCTACATAATATACTGTACTTGTTTAAAATAATGAATTACAAACTACCAACCTAACCTAAACTTCTATATGTGAGAAAATTAAATGTTGGTAAAAGTTGGTATGGGTTGGCCTCTATGGATACATTTATTTAGAGTCTGCGGAAAGGACGGTTGGTTAGCAGGGTCGTCGAGTTGGAGTAACGGAATCATGAGTTGGAAGCGGTTTTGGGTTGAGTCACTTGATGTAAGAAAGTACCAACTTCAAAATAAAAACTTATAAATATTGTATTATGGGTATAACAATATACCTAATAATATTTTAATTTTTAAGATCAATATTTGTAATTTATTACTAATTAATTTACATTAGCTATTTATAAAAGAGTTGGAGGCTTGGTGTACCGACCCAGTAAAGGTCTTTTAGGCTCCTGAGTCGGCTCACAAATTAATCAATTATTTGATAATCAAAGCAAAATATTTTAACATCTTTACCGCTTGTGTGTTGATTATAATTTATAACATTAAATCTGGTAGGGCCTAGTGTTATTTTTATGAAAATATTTGTTTCAAAAATAAATTGTTTGCGTGCTAGATTTGGTCTATTTTGATTTTGCTCTACAGGAAAACCTGGCTGATTTGAAGCGGAAAAATTACAACTATCCAAAAATTCAAATTAGGTAAGTTTTTATTTGGGCTCAGAGAGAAATAACTTCAAAACATCAATTGAATCGCCTGATTCCAAAACTCGTTATGTCCATTGCAGATACAGGTCCAAAATTAGTCAAGTCCAACATTCTTTTATTAATCAAAAATAAACTACTAATCTTTGATTTCCTGGAGTTATATCACCTAAATCTAAACATTCATTTACATAACCAGCAAAAATTTCACCCTTATTTCTCTATTTGGAGACAGTACAGTAAAAATAAGTTAGATAGACTTAAACTAGTTCTGGAATTGAGCGACTCAATTCATTGAAGTAAAATACAGTAGTGTATATGTATAATTTTATTCTTAGATTCTCCATAGCAATATGTACAGTACAGATTACTGTATCTACAGTTGTTTTTTGAAGTTAATAGCTTACTTCGAGTTGTGGTAAACTCTTCTAGTTTATTCAGTGTCTGAAGAATAGAGGGCTTACGTTATGCTGTCACTCAACAAACTGTATCGACTCTTCGATGTCCATGGCCTGTGTAGATGATGGAATTGGACTCAGGAAACTACATCTGAAGATGCACTGTCATTTCTATTGTTCATAACATTGCACCTGTCAGTTCACCGCAAATTACTAAGTTCTCGCCCAAGTTCACAAAATCCTCATAAGGAACACCTGTGTCATGTCAAACATCTTCCCAGTTGTCCACTGCGGATACAATATCCTCAACAGCCTCATCGTTGTGGCCAAAACCTCCTTTTCGAAAGCAGTTGGCGATAGTGTTTTGTGTCACTTTGTCCTTGTTACACATTCGAGCAGCTTGGAGAATGTCACTTCCCTGTAACCAGCCGAGATAGTATTCTGGACCACAAGGCGTTGGTAGAAGTGCTTGAAAGTTTTAATTATTCCTTGATCAATAGGTTGGAATACTGATGGGAAACACAACCTTTACATTTTCTATAGAGTAGTGGTGTTGTGTGCTGCGCAGTTGGCAACAAATAATATTATTGTTCGGTTTGTTTGCAAATTTTACTGCCCCTGCATGCAGCGCGCCTTTTATCCACGCAGCAACAGTTGAGTAGTAAACGTGTTGCCTACATGAGATTTCAGACTTTTTTTTATCATCTTCGAAGTAATTTTACTTTGAAATAACAATATAAGTTTGAATTACTTGGGATTTTTTAACATTGTTTTAATAGAAGGTTCAAGGGACCAAGGGAAAAGTTTGAATTAAACACGAATTTTAATTATATACGTTTAAATTATCTAAGTTTGACTGTAGGCAAAGGATCAATATTAAACCTATAGAATCATATTACAACTATTTAGCATACTAGGATACAAACATCATATCTGTAATATTATTTGTGATATCTCTCAAACATGGCTCTGTGTGTAAGGCTGGGGTACAAGTTGTTGAAAATAAACTCCAAGGTAACAGTAGAGTCACACGTTCCTTGAAAAACAAGCGAAGAACAGAAATGTGATCACATGATGAGCTCTAAGCCAACTACAAGATTTCCGCCACATCGGCGCGAGCTGTTCCGCTAAAGTTCAACTCATCTCTGCTTTGTCCGCTTGGCCTGAGGTGTTTGGCATGGGAGAACCAATCAAATCTCAGAACCAACCCTCTCAAATCAGTGCGCATGCGCATTTGACAACACATGCATTCTACAGCCATAAGCTGGCAGACAGCTCCGTTGGTCGTTGTGAGGATATTTGAAATAATCCGTTAATGTGAAGTGTGTGTATCGATGTATTGGATTGCACCACGACACAACGTTATAATATGAACACATACACCGGGAGTGTGATCTAAAATATATATCCATCCACTAGAAAATAAAATATGTTGATAATTAACTGTTTTAAGTTAGCGTTGCAATATATCTTGAGTCAACATCATATAGCGTGTGAATTGCTGCGCCACTCAGGCAAATTTTGCTTTCTTTTTTTGGCGAACGTGTGAATCAAGATTTAGTTTGCTCATATGTTTAACCAAGATCTAGTCTTAGTGACACACATTCCACATTACAAACAACACTTTATTAAAAATAAGTTTTAAAGCATTACATAAAAAGTAAAAATAAACATAAAAATATGTTAGACTAATCAGACATAGCCATTTTAAAAACACACTAAACTTAAACAATGTTAGGAAATAATGTTTTTGTGCCATCATAAATCACAATATAAATCTGAAAATGTTTAAACATATACTTACATATTTTGAAACATAAATAAAGACCAATAGGTCAAATAAAAAACTATCTTGGTACCCGTTCGGGTTATACCCAGAAATACAAGGTATTATAATTAATGAGTATTATTGTAGTCAGGGGAAAATACGAGTCAACCCAGGACAAATAGCAACACAAGTGATTCCAACTGTAATCACGTCTAAATGTCTTGTGTAACAACATGTTAAAAGTTCGACACCGTGAATAGGAATATATACATATTTTTGAAAACTCAAAAATAGCCACCAACAGCTTGCAACAAATTTTTCAAAAAAGTATTATTGCATGTGGCACATCATTTCTGACTTTAAATCATTATGTTTTTATGTTGTTTTTGGACTTCTGTTTCAACGGCTAATTCTTGTAGCAAGCCAAGGTGTATTAAATCTTGAAAAGACAATGACCACCTGCCCTTTTTAGTCACCTACAGTTTTCAGAATGACTCAGAAGTATCATATAACACACTGCATCACTGACTATTGTAAATACACTTTTCAAAAATCAGATCAACAGATGGATCAGCAAGATATACAGTTCTACCCTAAAGAAACAGTTAAACATAAGAACTACCTACTGAATGGTGGACTAGCACGGAACTTCAGGAAGTAGCAGAAATCTTCTGTTCCCGCAACAGAACCAAAAAAGAAATTGAAGATGTTGGGAGTAAAGCTGTAATGCTGTTGTATGGGGGCAAGAAATCAAGAAACGCTCCAAGATCTGAATTGTCGAGCGTTCAAGGAAAAAGTTGCAACTTCAAAATCCTTTATTAGTCCTCAGCACTTACCACCAACAGCTTCTGCTATGAAATATCGTGCATTTAGAAGCTATTTCCAAACTCAGCGAGGGTTGGAAACTGATGCAGAAGAGGCTTGATGAATAAAAACAATATTCCCCCAAACTCGGTGATTTGCCTCCAGCGCCAAGGTCTGTCAGATGCAGATGTGAACAAGGGTGTAATACTGTGCGCTGCAGCTGCAAGAGATGAACTTGACATGTTCCGATGTCTGTGGATCCTGTCGAGAGATGGGATGTGAGAATATTCCTTGCTATTATTCTGCGAGTGATTCAGAAGATTGTGACATTATGAATGAGCCACTTTAAACATTTGTACTGAGTCTTAGCGCTCATATTTGTTGGAAATTTTTCTTCTCTTGTAACTTCAATCAATATTACATGAAAAATATTAATTAAATTAAAATTATTTAAATTAATGTGATCAAGTAGTTTTTTTGTTTTCATTTTCCCCAAGGGAAATCTTTAAATGAAGGTAATTTATGTGAAGTTTATACTGGAATGTAAAATTGAGAAGAGAATATATTTTTAGTAATGTTAAATTATATACTTCACACTCATGTTTGCCAAAAGAATAAGTGATAGTTGCTGTCACTTTATAAGCCGCCATTTTGAATTTTGATGTTTTACACACTTTTCCCGAATTTTGTAGAACTTTTGATATGTTCTAATGGACACCTTTATAGTAATAACTAAAAAGGAGTTGCTTGTTTTGCAATTATTCCTGGGTAAGGCCCCATTTTTCACTATATTTTCCTGACTATTGTGCAAAAGCTTTGATAAAAAAAAAAACGACGAGATTACCATGTAAGGTTGAAAATCAAAAATATTATTTAACATGAAATATAAAAAGTATTGTAATGCAATATGTGGTAAAAGTGCTTAAAGCTTGATGTAATCATGCCATCAAACTTAACTAGCTATACACAGGCTAATTAGTACAGTTATCACTAAACCATGGTAGCTTCTATCTATCCAAGGGAGTATAAAACCATCATGGATGGGTATTTCATTATTTTACTCCCTTACATATAAATAATAACTGACAAAATATAGGTACAGTAGCTCTTTTACACAGTTTTGTTACAGCAAAGATTCTCTGGCTTAGAAATAAGTATCGTGCTTTATTTTGCTTTAAAAAAATCCAAATAAAGTTTGCGCACACACACAAACACACACACACTAACACTAAGAAAGGGACTATTGAATTATTAAGGATATTTGAAGATTCGAGAAAATGTGAATTCAGCTCATCTCTATTATATATGCAACTTCATAAAAGAGAAACCAAAAAAACACAAATTGTTAAACAATGTTAGGACACTTAGATAGGAACATGTGAAAGGAATAAGAAATTACACTGCACAGTTCACATTCCCTCCTGATGATCTCCATTAGAATGAAACCTAGGCCAAGAGATTGATTTTCTTCACGAGGCAACCATTTCATTGTAAACGCCATATTGTGATCGTCCCTTTTATGTGTTTAAGTTATAAAAAAATAGGAATAAATAATAAATCAAATCTAAAAATCTAGAAAAAATATCAATTTAGTTGTTTTTATCGACTTTGTTTACTTATAAAAGTTTCACATTATATTTTCTTCACGTCGTGTCTAACTACCCGTTAAGGCTGTGCGTGCTCTTAATGTGATACACAATCTCTTCAGACTAGACATGAAGGTTTAATATATAGAGGAAGTGTACCCACATCTGCGTGAAGGGAAAGTGAGAAGCTATTTAGGAAATAAAGGTGTTGTTGGCGTGGATAATGTATATCTTTAGTAGCAGCAAACAGCAAACTTAAGTTTATGAGATCTAATACTTCCTTTCATTTGTATATAAACCCAGTAGATATCAAGGAAATATTCTAACTTGAGTTAAAGAAGACATTACTTGTTGAAACTACAACATTATTCCTTATCGGTAGGACGATGGTCTGGGCCCCTGACCGGCAGACTTCCCCTTCCGAGAAGCACGAGCTGTGGCAGCTCGGTCACTGGAATACGTCAGGTAAACATGGCTCATGTCCGGAGGCTGGTACTGCGGACAAATACAATGGATGTCTGAAAAAGTGTGGTTAGTGTCAATTTCTGGTTTGTGATCACAATTATACAGCATGGAAAGATTAGGTTGTTTACTTCTTCAAACTTCCCAAACCTATTCATCATATACGACTTTGGCAGGAAGAACATCATCCGACCCCCCCCTCGATGGCGCTATTCTCGCAGTAGACTGGACTACCAATAACAGGGAGATTGAGGTTCTAATCTTGGTTTGGTGTATTGAGGTGTTTTTTCTTTCAAAATGGTTTTCCATTCTTCCTTCACATAAATGTGGGTACATTTCCTATAAATATAATCCTGATTGGGTGGTATGATGTGGTGCTAAAAATATAGTATTTGATAGTTACTATTGTTAGTTACTAAAACAACTTTAATATATTCATACATCAAGTCATTTTATGCAGCTGTCACTTTTGATAGATATTATCAATACCTATAGAATAACTTAGCAAAATAGTAAACTTTGTTCGATGCTGTCCCCAAAGAAATAGGTGTTATGAGGTGTTATAAACTGACCTCTTTGCCATTGTTTAGTAGATCTACTCTATGTTGTACATTCAAGGTGTTATAAACTGACCTCTTTCCCGTGTTTAGTAGATCTACTCTATGTTGTACATTCAAGGTGTTATAAACTGACCTCTTTGCCGTGGTTGGCCGAGTGCAGAGGTAGCTGTTTTCTCATGTTGTTGCCAGTGTACGCAACACACTTGAGCTGCCATTCACCAATATCTTCATTCCAATGCATGTATTGCTCCAGTTTGTCCTAAAACAAAACTTTGTTAGGGACCTTGACAAAGCAGGGTGAATACAGATTTTCTAATGTTTCATTTCTTGACTATAAACTAATTTTCTTGGGTTTATTTTTGCGTATAACCCGAACGGGTAGTAAGACGCAGTGCTAATAATAATTTATTTTACATAAATAAGAATCACAATGTTTGGAAAGTAAAAATGTGTATGTATTTTTTTAAACCATATATTTTTTTCCCACTTAGGCTCTTTTTTTTCCATCCATGACTATTTCCAGCCTATGGTCAGTTTTTTATTCAAGTCATGTATTTTCTACTACCAGCTTGATAGGCCTTATAATCTAACTTAACACTAGGACAGGCACAACATCCAGTCCCCTGCTGCTAATATATCACTGTGAAAGGATAAACCCATATTTCACCAATGATACATTTTTCAACCATGCCGGGAGTCGAACCCGGGACCATTAGTTCATGCTACCGACTGAGCTAAGGTGTTGGTTGATATTAAATAGGCCTAAAATATGTTTTTTATAAAATAGTTGCACTTCAATTTGACTTTGTTTTGAATGTAAGCCTAGTGAAGTTGTGTGTACCTGATAGTGAAGTGGTATAAACGAATCTATGATCATCTCCTGAAGCTTGAGTTCCCTGGTTAGACTCCTCACACTGTCTAAGAGACCCTCCATCTCTCTCTGGTGTTCATGCTGCAGGTCGGCTAGTTCCGCCTTGGCGGACATCAGCAGTCCAAACACTTTCTTCAGCTTCTTTGTCTTCCCGATGGCTTCTTCCTGCAGCGACGAGTAGCGCTCTTCTATATCGATCAACTCTGCCTGCAAACACAACGTTATACATGTTATAGATGGGGAACACTCGAAACCTTAAGAACAAGATTCAAGAATAGAAATAATTGAAACAGAATTTAATTGGCACTATAACGATGGCTAATAACACTAGCACGTCTTACTACCTGTTTGGGTATTAAGCTTATGTACTAATAGCGATAGTGGTTTTAGGGATTAGGAAGGTCATATTTAGAGCAAGTGTACCCACATCTGTGTGGAGGGAGAGTGGAAAAACCACCCTAAGTATACACCCGACAGAGATTTGAACCTCAATCTCCCTGTCATCGGCAGTCTAGTCTACTGCGTGAGTAGCGCCTTAGACCATGTGGCCACCGAAGCGGGTTACCGTGAACAAAAGAATAACCAATAAAACAAATCATTCCAATATTTTTACCATGTTTTCTAAGTTACAAATTTGGATTAAAGAAAAAAGTGTGTCAATTCGACTCATTTCTAGTCATAAATACACTACTTCAAAATGCCAGCAAAATTGTCAAAAATGAAAAGTGAATGTATTGTATATTGGAACTTTGATGGAAACTAGGGAAGGGTGAGGTCTATAAGCTCCCTGGCATTGAGTTCAATCAGAGTTAAATAAATATATATTAAACTCCCTTTGGTGGCCGCATGGTCTAAGACGTCATTCTCAAAGTAGACTAGAGTGATGTTCGAATCTGGGTCGGGTGTACTGATGACGATTTTTACAAAATGGGTTTTCACTCTCCCTCCCTGCAAATGTGGGTACACTTCCTCTAAATATAACCTTCCTAATCCCGAAAACAACTAGCATAATTAGTACATAAGCAGGTAGTAAGATGCGGTGCTAAAAAAGCAAGTATAATACTAAAATTTAAGTTTGTAGATGAAATTTATAATTGTTTAGAATTAGGATTAAATTAATTGAAATGACAATAAAAAGAATATCTTTATAATGAAAAGAACATGGTTTGAAGCTATAAAATACTTTTTTAATAAAAAACATATTTGACCTATAATAAATAAAAAGGTTGATTTTTTTTAAAAATTCATACTAATTTGTGGTTACTTGCATTATATTTCCTGTACCTTCTTACAAATAAATTTACAAAATACCTCAAAAAAGTGAAAAGGGGTTTTCCTTAAAAAGAGACCGGACTATTTGTGTGATACTTGTGTTAGAGAAACATGCCTTACTATACACAAAGACTAACAAACAAAGACTAACTTATATAACAAGCTTGAAATTGTTAAGCTCGAGCCTGAAGTACTTCAATATCCTAGTGAAAGGATTAATATTTAAAACTTATCATTTTGAGTGTTATACGGTAATTACTCAAAACTCATTTTTAATATGATATATAGATAAGCCTATATAAATAATAACCACTTCATCCCATCTCACTATTAAGGAATAATGATAGGTAGTTACAATGAACACTATAACCAAAACATTTCTTAATGAAGGCTGTTTTTTTGGGTTATTACGATATTATTGCAAATAATAAATGCCCGGTTTAGTTTTTTTAATTTCTTAGGTCCATTTTTTTAACTTTTGAGATGAGATCGAGATACTTTTTTTCTCGTATTTTCGAGTCTCGCAAATACCTGACTAAAACTATGAAACCACGGAGAATGGGATGGACGAACCTTGAGGATCATGAGAGAACATTGGTACATAAAATACATACAAGGGGAAGAATTCCATAACTAAATCCATTACTTCTTTCTCTTGAAGTTCCTGTCGGAGTTGTTCCTCTCTTTTCTTGCGCTGCTCCAGCTCTCGGGCCGATGCCTCCAGCAACTGTTCCTGGAGTTGGGCCTTCTCCAAAAGATTCTCTCCCCCGACCAAAATCTTCTTCTCTAGGTTGGATAATTTCTCGCGGAGCTCTTCGTGTTCTGTCCTAGATCATGGGAACATTGTACACTGATGAAATGTTAGTGATGTGGAAAGGAAAGTTAGGCCACTTCTCTTTTGGAGGCTGTTCATTAATTGACACAATATTTACACTTATATCTTCTGATAAAGTTCCCAGTTACACATCATGTTATATCGGGCTAAACTTGCCGAGCAGAAATTAGTGTCTATTAAAAATATCAGTTCTAACTATGATCATTGATTCAGTTAAGAAATATAAGTATCACTGACTCACTCACTGGGTTTTCTTAAGCTCTACTTCATGTTTTTCTTTGTCCTCCATTTCTTTTAGTTCCTTTTCTTCATCTACTTCCTCTGCTTCTTTATTTTCTTTATATTCATCAACCTGCAACATGGCAAAACAATCAGAAGCTATTATGCATAAAGTTTGAAATCAGTGACAACTTATGTAAATTTAGTTATTAAAAAAAAATCTCCAACTTACAGCTATTAACATATTTACATAAAGTTTAAATTTACTCAACATAAAAATTTCAACATTGACCTGTAGCAACATTAAAACAACTTGGGCTGAAAGCCCGAGTAAATGACCCTTTTATATTCGACTTAATTCACCTTAATACCAACTCCTTATTTGGATATATTATATTTATCAATGATTACAAATATTCTGATTTCTTCTAAAAACAGTTTACTCTTCTTTTCGGTACCGTATAAAACGAGGTTACTTCACACAAATTGGATATCTTTGCACCAAAATCTTAAAACGAAGAAAATGTATTATGTGGGATATTACAGTGGTGTTGTTGGTAGCATTGTTTTGACAAGTAAAGAGTATTATGATCTGTGAGTCGGGAATTACGCAGTATTATAAAAGAACAATATAGTGGCGATTTGCGATTGTGTTATTGGACAAGATAGAAAGTGTGAATGGTAAAATGTTGCGAGTATTCTAGAATGGCGACAAGGATGAGATCTGTCGAATCTTGCAGTACCGAAACCAAGAATATCAAGTATTAGAGTTTACAAACTTACTAAGTCCATCCCACAATTGAGGACCTGAGACGTCAATCCCAAGGAAGGAGTCCACATTTGCATTCAAAATGGCTGAAGACGGAGAAACCACCACCATTGGCGTCTTGAGGGAGTTTACTTTAAAAAAATGACTGGTCTCCTTACAAACCGAGAGTTTCTTCGAAGCTAATTGCATCAAAAGTGAAACCAGGTGACAAGGCCTGTTTCTCCACTAGGTTGACGATTGACAAAGCAGTGTAGCCAACTAGTGCTAAGCAAGCGTCTTCACTTCAATATCGGTCAATAGATAACTTATTAAGATAAAAAAGGAGCCAGTTTGTCATATGTCTACAAGGGACAACCAAAGTAGACAAATTCTCTGACTAAAACAACGGCCTGGTGCCTCTAAAGGGGTTTGTTGTGATCTTTGCGCAGGTTAAAACCTTGCCTCAGAAAGCTGTAAGTATTGTGGTTACACATGCAATATTTGCTCACAGATTGGACATTTAACGAGGTGGAAGAAGAAACCCCGAGTTATGTTGTTTTGAAGATTAACAATCAAAGCATTAAATTTCAATTTGATACCGGGTGCTTGAGCACAATAGTACCGGTGAAATTGTTAAATGAAAAGTTCCCAAATTTAGTGCCAACACCAACTTCCAAAACCTTTGTTCCGTATTTCAAGGAAAAGTTGGTCCCGTTAGGGGCTATGTGCACACAGTCGACAAGTTGTCCAAACACTTTTTGTCGTTACAATGTGTTAAATATGTTTGAATGTAAGTGTGTACATACGCGACGACACAACGACAAAACTGTGTTTCGGCAGTTGAAAAGATTTGTGGAGTGCCACAACATTTCAACAACTTCTTTGTCTAACGACTAGGATGCATCTAGTGCTAACAAATGGAGCCGTGTATACCAGAGAAAATTCTGTCGTTGCTCACCAACAAATTTAAAGTTTAAAAACAGAAATTCAATATTTTCCAAAATCCTCAAATATTGAGTATTCTAAAGGATTAGAGTTATTCTGAGGTTGGAGGATCCCATCATATCTTTTTCCAAGTATCCTTAACGGGCAATATTGGGTTTGTTCTATTTCTCTGCGGTCAAAACAGTCGCATGAAACTCACCGTGTCTTCACCATCGTCTAACTGGTCCATTGTCATCAGATGATTGTTTATGGACAAGGGTTTCTTTTTCTTTCCCTTTTGAGTTTCAGAGTCACTTGACTCATCGTCACTTGACTCACTTTCTCTCTCGGCTGCATCTCCTGGAAAGATAGCAAACAATGTACTGCTGTTGTTGCCAGGTTGCGTCACTCGAGGGGCGGGCTAGAAAACACAGCATTAACAGAGGACTTGTAACAATCAAATATTAGCTCCTGAACCTCAGTAAATTAAACTTTTAGTTTTAAACAAAATGTTGATATTTAGAATTTAACTGTTTCATCTTAAAAGTTTGTAGAATAGGGATAGATAAAATACCTAAATTAAATATATAAAAACATTATTAAAATTACTAGATTATCTGACTATAAATTACCAATCTGTAAATATATCCAGATTAGACTGGGCTAAGGCTAAGTTGGTAACTTCTGGTGACTTTTGTTAGTTCCTTTTGGGATTAATTTTGCATTGGCTATAAAAATAAATATAATATATATTTGCTCAATCGGTGAAGAGAATATAGAGGTGTTAAAACATTCTGGGACTTGTAGACTGCGACTGTACCACACCATGACCTACAACAATGATATGTATTATAAATTGATTGGTTACAAACCAGGACTCGTGTAAGGACGACCAGTGAACAACAATAAATAAAACAAGAATGGAAAGAAGAAATGTGGTGCTATACTATTTGCATGTTAATATTTACCTTTCATCTTATCCATAACTGTTACCTGAGAACAGGCTTTTGAAGTATAATTCTAATAGTAACAATGAATGTATAATCCCGCATCCAGATCATGATAACTGAGAGATTTAGTGAAAAAAGTGCACTTCCATATTCTGACTCATGTCACCACAACTTAAAATTTTAAAGGTGTCAACATTTTACATCTTTTCTTTTATTTATTATTATTACTACTATTAGCACCGCGTCTTACCACTCGTTCGGGTTGTACTCACGCTAATGTGTAATGGTAGGGTGATTGTGAGATGAAATGGAGAACCTACAGTTTAACGTGGGATGCAAACCACGGTGGAGACCTGGCATTCCTCACATTCACAAGTTGTGATTAATACACGTCTTGTCAGAGGTGAAGGAAGGGTTTGGCAATCAGATAAATCTGTGCCGGGACCGAGGATTGAACCCTGGACCCCCAGCACAAAAGTTCAACACCTTACCCCTAGACCACCAGGTCACCTGGCATTTTAGTTAAATCCGGTATTATTCAGATAAAGATTTCTATCTGAATCTCTTTTTGAAACATAAAATTCCTTCAAAACATATTTCTCATTTTTGCTGGTGCGTGCTTGGTCTGCTTGTATGCTAACCTAGGACACGATAGTGTCACTAGTTAAACTGCTATCACCACAAATTGTATACTTACTTCTTTATGTGCAAACTATACTTTTTATACTAAATAACACCAACCAACACTTTCCAACTGTCTTCCCGGTTACACCTTCACTTTTCCATCAGACATCCTGACAAGATCGTTCAAGAGGTAATCTGGGGGTTGGTTCTCCAGTCTTACAGCGTCAGTGGCTCATCATTTTATGTTTTTTAAATACTTCATTGCATCATTTTTTTTTCACATCCACTTCTGTTTCCAACCTGTGGTCAGTTTTTTATTCAAGCCATATATTTTCCACTGTCGGCTTGCTAGGTCTGTCGTAGCTTCATATGACTTATAATCTAACTTAAGACTAGGACAGACACAACATCCAGTCCCCAGCTGTTAATTTATCAATGTGATCAATATTTTCATCAAAGATATATTTTTGGCCATGAAGTGAATCGAACCTGGTACCCTTAGATTAGTGAAAAGACACACTACCTACTGAGCTAAGGGATTGGCCGGCTGTACTAAGGGTAGTTTTTTCCTAAATGGTTTCCCACTCTATCCACTCAAATGTGGGTACACCTCCTCTAAATTTAATCTTCCTCATTCCTAACACACAAGAGTAATAATTAGTACATAGGCGTACAACCTGAACAGTAATAGGAAGCGGTGCTAAAAAAACATTGCCAAAGGTAGTAAAAATAATAATAAATAATGGTGTGCGAATATCATTTTTTATCAAATCAAATACCCAAATTTTGAATTAATATCAAATAATACAAATCAAAAAGTTAATTTTATTACATTTCTGAAGGAAATTATTTTTATTAGTTAATTTATTTTGAAAATGAAGTTTTAAATTTAATTATTTGTCGAGTGCAAAAAATACTACAAAACATAATGTTTGGCATCTCTTAAATGTTCTCTCTATATTTGAGACCCCTTACACTCTACTCCCTGTCTGGCTCGGCAACAACAGACACTCTGAACTCTCTTAACTGGTTCACCTTGGCAAGATACTTCCTTCCCCCTTCCACTCATTTCCACATTCCTCAAAAGATAGTGGGATATAACTTTTTTCCTCAGTTACTGATCTTGACAACATTTCAAGGGTCGGATGTTTCCTCCACTTTACACTCCCTCATGCAAACTCCCTCATGCAAACTCCCTCATGCAAACTCCCTCAGTGTGAATATTTTTTTTAATCTTTAAATTTCAAATATTGTTAAGGATCTGAGAAATTCAAATTCTATAAACTATAATACAGTTAACTACCGATTATCTACGATAATGGGGGGGGACGAGTGCCGCGGATAACCCAAAACTGTAGTATATAATCCACATATTTAGTAAAACAAGTGATAGTAGCACATTCAATTCAAACTAATACTCACCTATCGTGACTGTGTCTATGAATACATATTTCACACACTAAGATAATAAAACAACACCTTAAATCAATATACAGCATACATCACTTAAAAAGGTTATATTAGTCCACTGCTTCATTGTAGCTGTTATTTCACTATGTATTGTCCGTAACATCAGCTTATCAGATAGATAGATAGATAGATAGATAGATAGATAGATATATAGATAGATAGACAGATATATAGATAGATAGACAGATATAAAGATAGATAGATATATAGATAGATAGACAGATATAGACAGATAGATATATAGATAGATAGACAGATATATAGATAGATATATAGATAGATAGACAGATATATATATATAGATAGACAGATATATAGATAGATAGATAGATAGATAGATATACAGATATATAGATAGATAGATATATAGATAGATAGATAGATAGATAGACAGATAGATAGATAGATAGGATCGTGTCATCTTCATGTTACAGATAATTAAGCCCTCCCCCCTCCTGCATAAACTTTTTGCCTCTCTGGCCATCATCTCTTCCCTTTGGATTTATCGAGTTCAGCAATCGGTAGCCCTGTACTTACCAACAACGTGCGGCATTTTTCAAAAACGTATCACCTGCGGATGCTCGGGAGTTTACTGTGTCATGAATGTTATCTGGCATGCATTCAGTCAAGCTAGTTACCAGTGACATGAGGTGGTAGCCCTGCATCGTCCAGCTGTTTTCTAAGTTCCTGTATCTCCGACTGGAACTGTCTCAGAAGTGCATCCTTGGGGTCTTCGTTCACCCTCGCACGGTTTTTAATGTTCTTTGCTCTGTTGGCGTAGCGTAGAGTGCTGATTGTTTCATCGTAGTTGTAGTCGGCAGGACCAATGTTGGCACACTGGGGATGTAAACATTGGTTACAACTAAGGACCAATGTTCGCACACTGGGGATGTAAACATTGGTTACTAAGGACCAATGTTCGCACACTGGGGATGTAAACATTGGTTACTAAGGACCAATGATCGCACACTGGGGATGTAAACATTGGTTACTAAGGACCAATGATCGCACACTGGGGATGTAAACATTGGTTACTAAGGACCAATGATCGCACACTGGGGATTGATATACAGAAGTACGATATATATAGGTTCAACTGTATTTAATTCTTGTAATTCAATTATATTTACTATTAATATCATGAGTAATGCGCAATCCTACCCCGTGCAGATGGCTGAAATTTTCACCTCTCTGCACAAACATGTGCACCTCTAAGCTCGAATTTTAATATTTGAATTTTTTTTAAATTAATTAAAAACTAGTTTGTAAGAACTAAAATGAAGAGATTTATATTCTGTCAGTTTGAAGCATATAAAAACGTTGCTAGTATCTAATAACAGCGAGAAATATCTTACCATGACAGTCTTAGAGTTTCCGCCGAGTGAATCCTGAAGCAGTCTAGTGAGCTTTGAGTTGCGGTAAGGGATGTGGGTACTCTTACCGTCCACAAGGGCCGAGATGACATTGCCTAGAGTTGACAGTGAAAGGTTGATCTTAGTAGCTTCCTTCAGTCGCAGACCCGTGGCCCCAGTCTTGCTCTGACGCTCTGAGCCCTGCAACACACAGTAGCAACGCTCTGGTCTGGATTATTCAAATATTTAAATCCTTAGTAACACAAAGCCGACAGTCTAAAGGTATATTTAAACCAAACCTAACAAAATCTGGGCGAAATAGAGGAGTTACTAAGGAAAACAATCGTTCACTTTTTGATACTAACATGAAAGTTGACATATTGGTATTGTTTGTTGTGGTGAATAAAATAGCGCCTTAAAACTATTTTTTTTTTCAATTATCTCGTAAACTGTTCATTATATCAAAATGTTTGCTATGATAAGAAAGAGAGTAGAACATTGTCTACAAAACATGTTCTTATAGTTTTCTTTGTAATCCAAACAGTTTTTGTACAATCTGGCAGTGAAACATTTGGAGTTAAGTTACTGTTTGTGGAATATCCCTTCAGATTATTTTCCTAACATCCCTCGGGAAATAAAAGGGGTGGCAAAGAGCGATCACGCTTGGGCGGGTCACTAGGGATAGAATACACTATGGCCCTACTGTATAAACTACATTAAGTGGGAACATGCTAAGTAAGCTTGTTACATTTCTGAAAAGTTGATACTTAATTTAGTTTAAAACTTACAAGCAAATTTTTTAAGCATCGCGTCTTACAACCCATTAGGGTTATACGCCTATGTACTAATTACACTAACTTTTTAGGGATTAGGAAGGTTTAGTTTAAAGGAAGTGCACCTGTATTTGCAAGGGGGGAGAGTGTAAAACCACCCTTAGTGCACCCGACCGAGATCGGGCCCCAATCACCTTGTCTTTGGCAGTCCAGTCTAGTCTGGCACGAGAGTAGCACTGAAGCAGGCTTCATGCAATTCAAACAGATATTTACAGCATTTTAGAAAACATTCTAAAAGAATAGTTGAAAGTAAGGAGTGGTTATAATGAAATTAATAAATGATTGTTTTATGAATTAATTTTATATTTTTCTAATTCAACCTATCTAAGTGTATTTTACACATAAATCAGTGCCATATTATAACTAACTATCTGAGATAGATAACTTACAGCCAAGTCAACCAGATGAAGCTTGCCCATCTTTATGTGTTGTTTCCCATCCTCTCCTACATCACCGTTCTCAATGGTGATGGTAAAGATAGCGTGAGACCGTGAGCTTGTCTCATTCATGGCAGTTGCACCCACCATTCCTAAGAGCAAAGTTAACAAATGCATCAAATTAATTATTTTTAAAGGAAGAGTAACACTTTTTTGGACCAGCTTCGGTGACCGCATGGTATAGAGCGCTACTCTTACAGTAGACTAGAATGTAACACGCTTTTCTCACAGTTGACTAGACTGTAATGCGCTACTCTTACAGTAGACTAGACTGTAATGCGCTACTCTTGCAGTAGACTAGACTGTAATGCGCTACTCTTGCAGTAGACTAGACTGTAATGCGCTACTCTTGCAGTAGACTAGACTGTAATGCGCTACTCTTGCAGTAGACTAGACTGTAATGCGCTACTCTTGCAGTAGACTAGACTGTAATGCGCTACTCTTGCAGTAGACTAGACTGTAATGCGCTACTCTTGCAGTAGACTAGACTGTAATGCGCTACTCTTGCAGTAGACTAGACTGTAATGCGCTACTCTTGCAGTAGACTAGACTGTAATGCGCTACTCTTGCAGTAGACTAGACTGTAATGCGCTACTCTTGCAGTAGACTAGACTGTAATGCGCTACTCTTGCAGTAGACTAGACTGTAATGCGCTACTCTTGCAGTAGACTAGACTGTAATGCGCTACTCTTGCAGTAGACTAGACTGTAATGCGCTACTCTTGCAGTAGACTAGACTGTAATGCGCTACTCTTGCAGTAGACTAGACTGTAATGCGCTACTCTTGCAGTAGACTAGACTGTAATGCGCTACTCTTGCAGTAGACTAGACTGTAATGCGCTACTCTTGCAGTAGACTAGACTGTAATGCGCTACTCTTGCAGTAGACTAGACTGTAATGCGCTACTCTTGCAGTAGACTAGACTGTAATGCGCTACTCTTGCAGTAGACTAGACTGTAATGCGCTACTCTTGCAGTAGACTAGACTGTAATGCGCTACTCTTGCAGTAGACTAGACTAATGCGCTACTCTCTCAGTAGACTAGACTGCCAATGATGGGGAGATCGGGGTTCGAATCTTTGTTCGGTGTACTCAATATTTTTTCAAAATTGTTTTCTTCTTTCCCTCTACACAAATGCGGGTACACTTCCTATTAAGTTAACCTTCCTAATCACTAAAACCATTAGCGTAATTTGTACATAAGCATACGGCCCAAACGGGTAGTAGGACGTCGTGCTAAAAGAAACACTTTTTCGTAAATATATATATATATATGTTGGACGCAAATCCTGAAAATGGCTAGTGGACGGATTCTTTGCTCAATCCTAGGATTGAACGTTTTAAAACGACCAAAGCCCGAAGTTCTATTCAATTTCGGGCTTTGGACGTCTCCAAACAACCAAAACTAGGATTGTGCAATTACTAAACAACAAAGTTTAGAATACTGTGGTTAGGTTAGGTCAGGTTAAGTTAGGCTTCCAAAAAACAGATTTGGTCAGGTGGTTTGATAATTTAAAATAAATTTGTAATTTCTGTTCAGTTCTGTTTGCATATCAATGAGATCCACTTGCCCTCTTGAATTTGTATGGTCGCGCGCCACCTGCTCGGTCTGGTCGAGAAACAAATGAGGTGGACTGGATAGAATTAGCTCAAGGTAGGTAGCATACTTATGTAAGTGAGGAAATGAACTCTTAAGTTCCTAATGTCCTAGTAAGTAAGCAATTTAGGAATTAATATGACCCCCTCTGTGTTCTGTTGTCACAGATATCTGCTACAAATCTAGAGGTTCTGGGTTCTATTCCTGGCACTTCCAGAATTTTTCTGTTAAGCAGTGATAGCTCGTGATCTTAATATGTGTATGTAGCTGACGATTCTTACATGTCCATCACAGACTCTACCTTAAACAATGAGTGAAGAATGACCCTAAGCACGGAATAGCTCAGTGGTTAGAGCATTGGCGTACTAAGCCAAAGGTTCCTGGTTCAATTCCTGTGTCCAGGTGTCATTTTTCAATTTAAAGAATATGATATTTAGATGCTGCTATAATTGTAATTAACAAATATAATAGTGTTTCTATTTAATCTATCATTGTAAACAAGGTTCAACTGTTTCTTAAACTCTTTGTTTAGTTATTGTAGGGTCAGAGACTTAAATATTTATTTATTGAGTGAGATACAAATGATCAATGTTAGGTATAATGCATAATTCTACTAAAATTTTTTTTCTTTTTGGTTAAATTTTCTCATCAAATACCTATAAGCCCATGACAAATGTTTAAGATCTTTTGGGATTTATTTGTGTGGAAAATGTAACTAAATGCATTTACTGGAGAAATGTTTTATTTATTTTAGCCTTGAAGGTTTGTTATAAAACCTGTAAAAATGCTGATCTTAATGCACCTCACCCGGTCGTGAAGTGACATCTTGTTCCCAATCTCATCTTAGCCATAGCCATTATTACTATGACACATTCTCTACTTATGTTAATGCAAGTATGACTCACTGTTCTTGTTGCCGAGCGTCATGATGCGTTCCATGTCGTCGGCGTTGTTGACGACGTAGCCGGACAGATCCTTGATGTACACACCTATATCTGGTCTCTCCTTTACCTCCAGCCTGGCCGATTGGTCTTTGCCCAGAAGATCTCGAACCTCTTCATTGTAGATCTCTATATGAGCAACTCGGACCAGAAACCTGTTTACAAGTGACTGCCCAAGTTGAAGCTCCCAAACTGGTTATACATTAAACTATTCTTACTATAAAACAATCGTTGTGATCAACAGAGAGCAATAAAAAGTCTTTAAAACATGTTTGAAAATAAATAACTACTTATTGAAGGTTAGAGTATTTAATTTTGGTGTATATTTTGTCTCAAAGTTGTAGCTTTACTGAGACACGATACTTTGGCATCAAAGGTCCACCTATTTTTTAGTAATCTTGTTGAAGTTAAGTGGTAAAAAGCTCCGTCCTTTGCAGCAACTACTTTGATTGATATAACTACATGCATTTTTCAAAGTTACATATGCTATGTTATAGTTTGCTGTTGAAAATACTGTCAGCATGATCTGTTTCTTGGCTGTTCGCATGCGTGAGAGAGTTTAGGGATCAGAGTGTCGAGCGCTAAGTCTCGGCAAGCTGCAATCGGACTTAACACCCCAATGAGTGTAGCCGCTGCAGAAGCAAGGATGACGCCTACATAGCTGTCGTCATGATTCACATTATATGGACAAGTTATGGTAGATAGGATGGACGAAACAGCCCTACAGAAAGTTACATGGCAGCAGCCATCATGACACGTACCCTTGATTGTGATTACACGGCAACATACTCAGGGTGAGGTCACACCACAGAGTTGTCACAATAATATTTAAATGTGACGATTCACCATTCCATGATTTTACAAAAGTCTTGTTTGGAATTCAGCAACAGCATCGACCAAAATAATAAGTATACAAATAATAGAAGGTGAAAATATAAGGGTGAATAAGAAGAGGAGTTGCTATTATTGGGATAATATAGACTAACAGGTTAATATGAACAGCTTCATACAAAAGTGACAATATAGTCTCATTCCAAAATATTTTCTAGATATAGTCTAAGTTCCCAATTCATCCCAGTTAACTTACTTTCTTGAAATATTTGATAAGGAAATCTTAAGTTTATGGATTGATTTTTATTCTTTTTATTATTTATAATAAGTGTACACCATATTTGTACAACATGACTATATACCCTATTTGTAATACATATATATATATATATATTTGGAAGAAGGTACAGGAAAGGTGGATAGAAACATATAAATGGGAAGGAACACAATATGGCTGTACAATGAAAAGAACACAGTTCACACACAGTTACATTGCTGCCAATGGACAAAGCAGTATTGGCTGCCTCTTGAAGGAAAAGAGATAAACCCTATTTGTAAAAAACAGACTAAAACCAGGCAAAGAAGAAATTAATGTGGCGCACATACTTGCGGTGGTCCTCGGCTTTGGCGATGTATCCGAAGATGTGAGCGAAGGAGTTGGGGATGATGCCCTTGAGCTCTGGTTCAGAGCAGATGCCCGCCATCGTGAAGGTTTTACCCGTGCCCGTCTGTCCGTATGCGAGGATGGTTCCGTTATAACCCATGAGTACCTTGTCAACGATGGGCCGAGCTGTTTCGTTGTACACGTCCACCTAGACGTGCGGGAGTTTAACGCGTATTACTACCAATCTCAGTTATCTACATACAGGCAAAATAAATGTTTTTCTAAAGTTCATCCTCTCCCTGCCGCACCTGTCTTGAGTCCATATCGAACACAGAGTCGAAGGTAAACATCTTTGGAGGCTCTCCGTCGGCAGCCTGAGGGTTCTCCACACAGATGGAGTTGTTCACCGTGTCCACTTGCATGATCTGCCTGTAGCCTGCCTCCTGTTCCTTCCTGCTCAATGGCCGAACTCGGACCACCACACGCACATTTTCAACTTCTCCCTCGTCCTTAAGAGTGGTCTGCGCACACAACACGTCAACATAGTGATCAATATCGGGGATGGCTGTCAAGACTCTAGTCAGGGGGGGTATTGGGGGTTCAACCCCCCTCCCCCCCAAAATGTTATGAACAAAATATATATATGGTTTTAATAATATCAAAATTAAGGTACAAGTACAAATTAGAAGGCTATATTACCATAAAAAAAACTTCTGAGATCTTCTAGAACTGTTTATCATTTAGAATTTTTCCTAGCCTCCGGCAATTGGGGGATGTGCCCACCAAACCCCCACCCCTGAAATTATTGGCTGGCTATTGCCTTGATTGCATCAATTGTGCCAAGAAACGATCTGATCCAGTTTTCATATGTGCACTAGTTCTATCATTACCCAATAGATAGGAGTGTATTATTTCACTAGAATGGGAACATTTGCCTCTATTATAGAACAATATTCACAGCTAGAATTATAGAACAGTCCTAAAAATCCTAAGTCGAAAATAACAGTTTGGTGTTTTTTCTTGTACCTTACAAAAATGATTAAATATCTCTGGAACTTTTCACTCATGAATCCACTAAAGACAAGGTAGGCTACTTACACGATTAATATTGGATATTGGGGCCTTTATTATCTGATATATCATATAGAGGTTAACCCTATACAAACCATTTTCAAAAATTAGATGCACATTTATTCTGTATGTCTAAATATGACGTACATTTTTATTTACATTAAAATAAATAGTCACTATATTAATATTAAACCATGTTGTGTTTTATAGTTTTAAGTGATAAAAAAAATACAAAACCCATTGATCAACTAATTAGGACAGTGAACAAACAGTGATCCAATGGCTTATCTTTAGTAGGCCAGTGAAAAACTAAAAGAGTATTGCTTTGAAGTATTTAAAGTGAATTTAGGAAAATAGATGCAGCCGTCCCTGAAATTTTACAGATATTAGAGATCCTTACCGGTGGCGTAACTTTCCCCTGCCAGAAACATTTTGTCCCCCTGACTTCTTTACTATCTGAGCGATTTTAGTGAACGTAATTAAGGGCTTGGAATAGGGATACAATAAAAACTCAAGTTAGAGATATGAAAAAAAAAATGATAACAATAACAATTATAACAACAATAATAATTAATAATAACAATGTAGGTACATATTCTCAAAATATAACCTTCCTAGTGCCTAAAACCATTAGCGTAATTAGTATATAAGCGTATAAAGGATCCAACAGACTCCTTCCAGGATATACTTAAAATGTAGTACAATCACAATAAATATATTTATAACACAGTTTTAGCTATCAAACTTAAAATAAATTAGCCAGAAAATTCAAAACAAATGTAGGTAACTTACTAGTATTCTGAATGTAAACAAAGCAAGATTATTTTCGTGCTTCCTTTATGTTTACATGGGTTTTGATCTATAACAAGAATATAACTAATCACAAAACAAAATCTAATTATAGTCAATTTATTTTGGTGTTTAAGATGGATCCCTAGAAAGTTAAAGTTACTCATCTCTTACAGAGTTCGAACTTACGGAAAAGGACTCTGTGGCCCGAGCAATCTGATATTGTGGCATCGATTTTTTACTGGCCACGGACTACGAGCCACGGACCTACGAATACGGAGTCTGTGTCGGGACCTTAATTCAGAACGAGTGTTAAGACGGGTGCTAAGGAAAATACAATATCGAATGGATTAATACATTTAGATAATAGCTATTCCATGCAAACTTGGCATAATGTGTGTATTCTGATATACATTTTAATTAATTATTTAACCAAACAACCAAAATATTCTGATGGGTGAAGCCTTCTTATGTGTTATGGAATAAATAACAGTTCAATTTTTGTTGTAAAAAAATATTTTCTCAAAAAGAACCATAAGAGTTTTCTACCCATTAAAATTCTTGTTGCCACTCACAGTCATATTTTGCTGTAAGCGATGCAGTCGCAATTTCAAATAAAAAATATAGTAGTTAGTAGCAAATATTATGTATATTGAATTTTAATTTGTTTAGTTTGATTAGTCAATAATAATGTTTAGCAACATAACAAAGCTAAATATGTTAGTTTGTGCGATGAAGCTTCTTAATGATGAGTCAACTGTGAGTCGTGAGCATTGATCTATATAAAATAACTAGATAGACAGCAAAGTCAAAAATGTTCGAGCTGTCGTCTGTAGGAATGTATGAGAGGAGGAAACTTTCGACTATTCCTTTCTCTCTAGAGAAATTTTGACACCGTTTACTAATTTATATGAATATATAAGATACATCAATGTATGTGTTAGTTAAATAAATAAATGTGTTAATAAAAGGTTTGAACAGTATCACTAAGTTTGAAACTTGTGACTTGATTCTTTAAATAAATTAATGTAGGCTAAGGTTGTGTCCTACGTGAGCAATAGGCGCGGGTGGTGAGGTTGAAACGACGTGAAGAGAAAATATCAAATGGACTTTTGGCATGAAAGTGTCCTAAATAGAGGAGAAGAGGTGAGGCTAGCGGCGCGGATGAATTCCAAGCGGTTGATGGGCTCACATATTTTTTATATATTTGCACGAACTACACGCAGTGAGACTCAACCACTCTTGCTTTAGGCATTCACATAAAGTGAGTGTTTGTCTTCATCATTCAAACGTCCGCAAGCAGTGTTTATTGTGTATATTTTGGTTGGGTTAAATTATATCTAGTATGGTGATAAAGCTGTCAGAATTCACTGAACCAGTGAAGTAGAGATAGAAGTGAGCTTTGTGATGTTGGAAATAAAAAGTGATTACTTGGGGAAAGAGAGTGGTAGATCTACGTAGATAGCGTCCTATTGTATGTTGTTTCTTAACCTCTTCCTCTTTCCTATGATCTTCTTGTAGTACCGGAAAGTTTTACCAAAGTTTGCACAATATTATAATATTTGACTCTTTCACATTATTTTTAATTACATTTTTAAATAAAAATTTTATAATATACAAGTAATTGCTATTTAAGTATTCGGAAAGGTTGTGCTTCTCTAGAATTTTACTCGATGCTAGTAATACAAATTTTTTAACACAAGATTAAAATTTAGAGAAACAAAATCTTTCAATATTCTCATAAACAAAAATTATTTTACATATTATAGTTTGTTTGATAAAAATGTCAATGAATAGAAATTGTTTAAGTCCACTCATGCATCAACTGAAAATGTTTTAACACAAAACTTACCAAAATAATAAATATGGTTGTAGTAAAAATTAAATAATAAAAATAATGGTAGGAATACTTCCAATTTAAAAAAAAAACCTTAGTGAGCCATTGAAACCGCTACTCGAAGGTACTATTTTAATAAAGGTAGCAGCACCTATTCGGAACTTAAATATCTCACCATGATTCAAACTCAGACTGATCTCATGTAAATAAATCCACTTCCACACCGATCTCAATTTACAAATCGCTATAGTGTAATTATAATAGTAGACGTGAAGAAGTCGTGAAGCACAAACCAAATTATTTCCTTGTGATTAAAAAATGTTGTATTTAAACGCGCTGACAGATCTGGCCAATGTGTTGGACCTTTTTTTCAGGGGAGTGAGTATTTTGAATTGACAGTGTTGGTTAAAACATATATTTAATGTGTGTTGATTTTTTAATCATGATGAAATTAACTCCTCTTAGTTTTAATGATCAATGTTAATGGAACAAGGACATATCGTCCGCTATAATGCCAGGATTGCGATCAATTTAATGTTGACTTAACTTTAGTTTAAGGTTCACTTATCGTAAAGAAACTAGTGTGTGATCAGTAGCAACTGTTTTTTTCCTAGTTGACTTATTTTCCTTGATCTTACATTAACAGTTTATATAGTTATGCTTTCATATTATTACTATTATAATAGCTCTATGTTAATTTAATACTGCATCTAATTGCCTAGTTTATGATTAAAACCTTAATGATTTGATCACGATTAACTTAAATGAATATTACTTAAATTTGATGTAACGTAAAGGCTCTCTACATGTCCTTAAATGGAAGCCATCACAATTCAATTAACGTTCACTTACCCTAAAGAGCTACCCAGGGACAACTTTCACGTCAAGCCCCATCTACAGAGTCCATAAGCTCCGTATCCTTATAGTCCTTAGAAGTGGAAATCGCGTCCATACAGTTTGTATCCGTAATTACATCACTGCCAACCAACGAGAAAGTTGGGAACAACACCCAATTAAACTCTCCGAAAGAAATTTTCTATAGCTAGACGCAAGCAGACGATATACCATCTGAACAATTATTAACACATTAAATGCCATTGGTGCTTTCATTTCAATGTGCGCACACCCTTACTTTGTGATTGGTAGTCCTTAGCAGTCTGTATCGACTTGTTAGAAAGTTAAAGTTGGGTTAACTTTTATAGATCATTGGTATGGACCAAGGACTCTGCAGACAGTGTAATCTGTTAGTGTGGAGTCGATCTTCTATGGAGAGTCTGTAGATGGTGCTTTAAGTGAATGTTAAGCGAAGGGCACCACATGATCTAGCCAGCCAATCCTAATATTGCAACCAACATCAACACAGCTATTTAGTACTTCATTTGTTTGTTTATGCTATGAAGACAAATTCTTGAGTACGGTATATTTATTTTCTAAGTTTTGCGGAACTCTAAAGTGTCACAGCCCCTTGTTACATTTTGTGTATCCATTAAAACTTCTTTTGCAAGTACTTATAACCCAATCAGCCCTAAATGATTTGTTTTCAAACCGTCCATTGGGCCTATTCACTGTCCGCGTCGTGCTAGAGTTGCTACCATATCTACGTTAAGCTACATGGATCATGATTACACACTAGTTTCTTTACGTTACAGGACAAGAACCTGATTAGTTTCATTCTGCCTGCGGCAGCTGTGAACAAATCCCCACCACGATCAACAAGTTTCAGTAGCTATTTTAATATTTAAAATAACGTAAGAGCCAGGTCTGGTGGTTACGATACAATGTTTCTGGTGTATAAGATGTGTAACAAAACACACAACGATGCTTACAATACTTTGGCGAGTACGATGGTTAAATGTTTGAACAGTAATTTCAGTGGTAAAAATAATTCTGTCATTTACGACTGTTGGCAGTTCTAAGTGGATTATAACAGTCATAATTCATTTTCACCAGACATGTCTCTTACAATACTCTGAATTCACACTGGGGAGGCTGTGCGACGGCTGTGTCATGCTGCAGACAATCTCGAACAGGTCATTTCCCTACGAGTAACCTTTGATTCACACCGAGAGGGCTGTGCGACGGCTGTGCACTGACCATGCTCCTACTGTGTTGTCTTGGATCGATTCACAAGTGTTCTCCCAAGGTTCAGCATGGTAGGTGCACAGCGCTGTCAGTGTGGATTGAAATCCAGGTGCCCTCTGGTTTACCTTGTGTTGTTTCTCCTAGTTTGGCTTATTCCGGCAAAGTCGAACTTTCACTGAGGGTCTTATCTACAACCTGACAATGCCTGGAGAACATTCCAACATGACTATCATGTGTAGTAATTATGGAGGAATAATTTTATTACAAATATATATAATTTGCAACATAAAGAATGCAATAATAATCTTATTCAAGAAGTTATTTAAAGCTTATAACCTGAACGGGTAGTAAGACGCAGTGCTAAAAAAAGTTATTTGGAAGGAAATAGTGGAAAAACTCATTGTTAAAAGAAACTACTGTGACAAAAACAGTCGGAACATGGTAACGACACGACACGGCCGGTGCAAAGCACGCTCTGCGCACAGTCCTGTGAATTCGAATGGTAGCGACATGACAGTCTGCACACAGCCCTTTCAGTGGGAATCCGTCTTTAGAGTATTCCTTTTAACATAATTATTTATTTGAAACATTTTGTTTATTTTAGCTTTCAGAATGTGGTCTTTTAACGACATATTCAGTTCAACTGCAAGCAGTTTTTATTGATTTTGGCTTACAAGGAAAATTTCGATGCTTGGTTTACCAATTTATAAAAAGTCTACAGGTAAATGTTCTTTTAACCAAATCACTTACACATTTAATAAACCTATACAATATTTTCAGTTTAAAAAAAAGGGACAATCTCAAAATACATGTAAAACTTTAAACTATTTGGTGCTAGAACTACGCTTACAATAGACTAGACTACTCATGATGGGGAGATCATGGTTCAATTCCGGTTGGGTGTACCGAGGGCGGTTTCCCACACTCTCCACACATGTAGGTACACTTCCGTTCATTGGCCGTTTTCAGGCTTTGCGTCCAACATATGTGTGATGAAAATCACTGAACATTCAAACACTGACATATTATAATTATAAAATTACACTATTTTAACACACCTGTTTATGGGATAGTGTTTGCTCGCTCAGAGGCGTTCTTTGGAATATATTTGGTTTGAGCAAGCTTATCTCAATCGAGAGTTTAATATATTTCTACTTGGACCTTTATTATATTGTTTAGTTAGGATTAGATTGATTTGAAATATTTGGGGAGTCTCTCTGATTAATTGTTTACTAGACTAAGTTTTGCACACTCCACTCTGATTACCAAGTACGATATCTATATTGTTGCTAAGTTATGAAAATATGAATAGGAGGTGGTTTGTCTTTACTTGATCAACTCACTTCCATTCTCTCTGGATTCTTCTTTTAGCACAGTAAATAATTGTAATGATGGTCAAATAAATACCTACAAATCCTTCATTTGACTGGTATTATCTAGATTTCTCTTTCTTCTTTCAAACATTTTATTTTGAATCTTCATGCCCGGCTCTTATGTCGGGGTGCTTACCATCCGGGAAAACTGGAATTTAAAGTGGTCAAAATAAAACAGGAATAAGTCGGGAATTTGGTAAATTAAAAAAAAAAAATCTGAGCTTTACTCAAAATATGAAATATAATTATTATTAAATTAGTAAATTACACTGTGATTTTTTTTTTGTAGCTATGTAATATATTTTATAATTTTCTAAATCTTAGTAGACTATGTTAATACAAATAAAAATCTGTTTATTTAAATTTAAAATTTATTATTATTTATAAAAACGATTAATTAAAAAACAGGAAAAAAAGGGGGCGGGGCTATAGAAGGGTGTGTGTGTGACATACTTTTGAGGAAGTCGGGAATTTAAGGAAATAATTAGGAGAAATCTGAGAAAAAGTCTGGAATTTCATTGGTCAAGTTGAGTAGACACCGTGTTAATATGCACTGATACTAGAGTTAAACAGCCGTATGTTTGTATGGTTTTGAAATGAAATATTTTTCCAACTTCCAGAATCTACTTTTGAAGATTCCTTCCGTTCACGAAGATGGTCACCCAAATACTTTGGTTCGAACCAGTCTAGAAGACGCTAAAGAGGTTGACTCGCAAACACCACAACCCAGTGCGACCGAGAGTCTCGGATCTTTGGTCGAAGCGTGCGTATTTTCAGATTCGGAAACCCCCCCGCCTTGGTGCGGGGTTGAACAGGCGTGTAAGGGTGACATGACGTCTAATTTCATCGCACAAGCAGCGACTTCGTTAGGAACAGCGGACATAATCGTGACGTGTCATCCGGCAACACTTGCGGCCTTCACCGCCCATAATTTTGTGACGAACACTGCTTCGATAATAGGAAATGGTAGCATTAAAGTTGAGCTACTTGGAACATGCGAGGAGATTAGCTCAAACGAAAATAAACCAGATCCTGCTTGTCCTGCGGGGTTTGTTCCTTCGGATGAGACTGTTAGTGTTGGTAAGAATATTTCCTTTTCTTCGGGCAGTGAATCGCTGGAAGAGAAAGGAAGAAATAACTGTGAATCTCGAGTAACTTCAACTACTGTCACTGAATCTAGTGCTTTCCCTACCAGCGTCTGTTCTCAATTACCTACAAATATTTTGATTAAAAGTAACGCAGACACACGTGAAAGTGAATGTGTACCCTTTGAAAACAGCCAAGAGGCGACGAGTTTGGATGAGACGAAACAAACTGAGCTCGCACTAGATGAGACAACAAGTGTTATGCACGTGGTTGTCGCATCCACCAACGAAACCAAGCAAACGTCAGAGGAAACAAACAGAGGCTCTAAAACAGGTTGTGACACGACTGTTGGGTCGACTGCAAGCTTCGTCTGTAATTTTTGTCAGAAAACATTTGAAACAGTCAATCTCTTGGAAAGTCATATGGCCCTCCATCGAAATAAGGGGCAATGTGACCTTTGTCCACAGGTAAGTCGTTCGTAATATTTTTGTTTGAAAAGAAGCAAGTTTCCGATAAGGGTTGTCTTTTGGGCCGTGTATGTGTCAATCCAGTACTCGGGGTGATTGATTGACCCCTACCACTCCCCAGTTATAAACTTCCAGTCTTGAGTATCAATGAAAAGAGAATCTAACTTTAAGAGTATAATGCTTCTTCAGTTGGTCTCTGGATGAAAGTGTAGTTTTAGGGAAACTTTTTTTATTGTCATTGCCCATTTGTTAAAGTAAATAAACATCATGTTTATCTTCATTTATCATTAATTATTTCTAATACTCTCCTTGGATGTGTGATTCATCAAATGGGTTGATGACATATTACAATATTCATGGATATGAATACTGCGCTAAGTTTGTGGATAAGGATAGAGTTCTTGGGGATGCTGTTTTGATCATCAGCGCAGGGCTCTACTCTAGTTTTATTGGTGGAGATGTAAACTAACATTCACACACCAAACAGACAAAACTCAAGCTGGTGCTGTGTGTTCTATTGGTGTTCCAGAAGTTTAGCTCCGTGCAGGGCTTGCAGGAACATTGTCGAGCGGAGCATTACGGAACAGGGTGTTTCATATGTACTGCGTGCGGCCGTCGTTTCATGACCAAGTTCAGTTACAAGCGGCACGCCCGCACACATGGTGGGAAGAAGGGAGCGGTCTGTGATGTGAGTAGTGCCAACAGTCCCATATTAGCTAAATGTTGAACTTAGGGAAAAACTATATTTCTGAATTGTGAATTGTACTAGGGTACTACTACTGATAATGATGATTATATTGTTATGTTGGTTATGGATGTCTCAAGGTAGTTCTATTCGTACGTCATATTTGGTCCAAGCCCGCACTAATAGTCCCATAGTCTAGGGTGTCAGACTTGCAATAAGCTGGATTGCTGGTGAAAGGAAGGTCTTGGTTTAAATCCCGGCCAGTTTCATACAGGATGGTATTCCACCTGTGGTTTCACTGGCCACACTTTATGTTAATGTAGATACATTTATTCCAAGCTACCCTCCCACTCCTCTAACACAGTGGTTCCCAAGCTACTTCTAACGACCCAGTGCTTTATTCCGAACATACAACCCATCCAACTACTTTATAATAAGATCATGAGGCATCCACAAAGTATAAAACACTGCAGCTACATGAAAAACATGATTCATTGACAAAATATACCATTCAATGAGAGCTATGAGCTTGTTTTTATTATTTATATTAGGTTTAGTTTGAGAAAAACAAACTCTCATCTCCTCCTCAACCCAAATTACTCTTTCTCTTTGATATTTGTCAGAGCTGAAAACCCGTGTTCACAACAATATGTTGTAAAGAACTGTAGAAGAGCAGATAATGTTCTTTAAGAGTTGCGTCAGCCTCCGGGAATTAGAGAACTTGTTTTTCTTATTTATTTTAGTTAACTTTGGCCGATTCGGTCTCAAAAAATTATTGATATTTAATCCTAACTTTGCTAGCTGAGCTCGAGTATGTGTCAACTTTATTTGGAGTCACCCGCCCTTTCTTTTGCAATTTCTCTTGTATCCTGAATTTCTTCTCTGACTTTATCTGTACATTGCTAAAACTTCATTTTTGTTTGTTTTTTTGATTATTTACAAAAGGGTCTACAGTAAGATTCATTATTTTACAAATTCGTATCTTAAAACCTCGAAGTTCAAATTCGAAATAGTCTTGTAAAGAATTATGAACAGAAGAGGAAATAGGAATATAACAGGCTAGTAGAAAATATAAATAGTAACTAAAATAATATGTTAATGTTTTTTTTTTGCAAAAATACATCACTTATAAAATTAATAATTCATTTAAGTATTCATTTAATTGTATGGGGTCTTTTTTGAGTTTTCCCTTATTTATGTTGGGGCTGAACACCAATAATCAGTATTAGAGTTCTAAATCAAATTCAAATTTAAAAAAAAAGGTTTTTTTTAAGTCTTGAATTTGATATTTCTCAAATCCTCAAATTTTGAATAGCCTTGTAAGGTATCAACCCTAGTATTTTCGATGAACCACTCAGATGATCGTGTATGTATTTAGATGTGTGGCAAGGCGTTCAGTCGGCCAGACTACCTTCAGAAACACTACATGACTCATTCTGGCGTCAGACCGCTCCAGTGCACTTCTTGTCCAAAGAGGTTTGTCACCTCGTCGCAACTCAGGACACATGAAAAAGTGAGTACATACAGTATGTAGTAAACAATTTTATTTTAATGAAAAATATACTCACAATTTAAGGGGCTAGATTACTCCGGGGGATGTTTCCAGGGCGATTTCTTTCTAATTGACTCATTCGAACAAACTTTTCACACGTGTAAATAGACATTCATTTACTTTGCTAATAGTTTCTTCAAATATACCTATTTATACAAATTTTAAAAAATTATTTTAAGGACTTTCGTAAAACAAACTAGCCCTGTCATTCAAATTTGAACAGACTTTCTCTAAAACGGTTTTTATTGCATTACAACCAGTCTATTTATTTAGAAAATTTTGGTTTATTAATATGAATTATTAGTTCAAACATTTGTAACTATCTTAAAAGTTTTTTTTATGGTAATCATCTTATTTCATGGTCTCAATTTAATAAAATATATATAATTTGATACCAAACTCAAGGCCTAATAAGTACGCTCAAGAATATTTGTATCAATTTATTTTATTTTACAAAATGGTCTGATGCAAATTAATTAGTTACAACATGTTAATAGCATATTGAACAATACCTTTGTGGTGTATTCTGTGACATATTGGTGTAAAGTTAAACCAGACTAATCTGTAGCTAGTAGTTGAGGTTATGTTGCCAAATAATCCACAATGATTCATAGCGATCGAGACTTTGTAGATGTTTATTTCATCTATTGCAGCCATGTTAGAACATCTCGTAAACAATAATTCATATTTGGTTGGCGGCGAAATAACACCAACGGAAGCATTGAAACAATACCTGTTTACCTAGTTTAATATAGATTAGGTTAGGTTAGGGGAAAATAAATCAACAAAATGAGGCATTTTGAATGTTAGTACTTTGCCATAACCCAATTTCAGGTCCCAGATTGAAATAATGTTCCCAAATATAATCTGTATTGCTTGGTTTATAACAAGGAATTGCAATAGTTGTTTCGTATTGCTAATTTATATTATTCACTAACTATATAGCAGGAGTGTAGCGTCAGGGTAAACTATGAGGATGTCTCCACACACACCTTCTACTGGAAGTTTGAGAGAAATAAAGAGCAAAGATTTATATGCTAGTCATCATCATCATCATCATCAACTGTTTACAACCTGTGGCCGGGTCAGTTTTATTAGAGGAGAATGGTGATTATTTCAAACAGTTTAGGCAATTTTATTATTTCTTTTATTTTAACCTTTACACCTTTCATTAGTTAATGGTGAGAGGTGAATGAGGATGTATTAGCTTTATTTATTGTAGGCAATGAGACCTCTGGCTCTTCTTAGTCTTAGTCTTCTTAGTCTTTTACTCAGAAACACGTTTTATGACATCCATTACAACTACTCTAAATATTGTTGTTATACTCTGACTTGCGAGTTCACGCTCACCTCCCAGTCTACACAACCCCCCCCCCCAACTAACCTGACGGGCGTTCACTTGACTCAGGCAAGACATTGTAGCAGCACCAAACGCTCCCACACGTGCAAAAATACAATTCTTATTTTGTAAATATCTAAAGATTTTGTGTTGTGACCATAACATTTTAAAACATAGTTTTTGTCAGATGACGCATGGCTTTGTAACTCGTGTGGTAAAACTAAAAAAAAAACACCTTTAAAACATTTTAAAATTATTTGTTTTTTGACTAATTTTTTTTCTCATTTTTAGAGAGGGGAATTAAAAAAAAAACTTTGTTACTAAAGACACACACTTTAATCTGTCTGATTATTTTTTTGTAGAAGCATACTCACATTCATTAATGAAATATTTGTTTTTTTTAGAACTTGTATGTTTTGACAACAAATTCAGGAACTAGGGAGAGAGCTCTTAATATTATCTCAATAATCTGTTGTTTTGTTTTTCAGACACACAACGGCTTGAGGGAACACGTGTGTTACATTTGTAACAAAGGTTTTATTCGAACAGATAAGTTGAAAGACCACATGTTGAGGCACTTGAACATCAAACGCCACCAGTGTTCCGTGTGTAAGAAGGACTATGCGGAGAAGAGAGACTTAGCCAGGCATTTCAAGGTCCATGCCTCGTAGGAATGAGGAAATGTGCCTGCATTTGTGATCAGGAGGGTAAAACCACCCAACCCTATCTCCAAGTGGCCGTCAAACACAAGTGACGCAGGCCATGCTATTATCAATGCGGGTAAAAATGAAAGATGAATAAGAAAAATTTATTTATTTTGTTTGTAAATCATTTCATCAAATGAGATATTAAAAAAAAATAAGTGATTACACATTTAAGATTCCAGTATAGGCCTATACGCTAGACTTTGACAAATAAAAAAGAAAATAAAATATTTTATTTGCAAGTAAAGCTAGAGATATAAAAAAAGCTGGTGTATTTGAGGATTTATCTGTCTTTCCTATTAGATTTGTTATGCTTGTTTATCCAAGTACGGATGTTCTTGCGATGGAAGTTGCGAGCTATCACTACATCAACAGGATCGTCAGGGTTGCTTGCGCGTAGGTCTAGGTGATGGGCGCCATCTGGTATGATAACAGATACCACAGTCTCAGAAAGACTGCGAAGAACTCCACCACTCGACCAGGGGTCGAGGAGTCCATTGCTGCACACAACAATTTGATTCACATTAAGACAGAGCATGTTTATCAAAATTCTTTGTAAAGATGAAATTTGAAAACTACTAAAACTAGTGATAGTACCTAAATAATGTGAAATCGGCAGCAGAGATGTAAACATTTGATTTCTCAATAGAATTGGGTCCCTTAACCTCGCATTAATACATGGCTGTCAACATTTTTCTCTAATAAATGAAGTTTGTTTGATTTACTTGCCAAACCCATAAATGACGACTTCACTTATCAGACCTTACCAAAGCCTGGAAGTATGGAAAGTCATGATATTAAACTTGAAGTGAAGTCGAAACTAATATATATCTTCCCAAAGCCAAATTGAAGTTGAACAGCAAAAAAACGTTCAAGATACTTTCATTTCATGTAATTTATCACGGTGGATAATTAGAGCTATCGTACACATTATTTTTTTTCAATTTTGGTCACATGCATTTCAAATGTTAATATGTTAGGACTATTTAATTCAATTCTGCTTTGTAACTATTAGAAAAGGTAAAGAAATTTCTTGAATATGTTTAATTAATGATGATGAGTTGATAAATATTTTTTTTTAACCTAAATTGCAATTTTTATCTAAACCATTTTTGCTATAGGTTGTAAAAACATGTCAAGCAGGTTGTGATGAAGGTAATGATTGCAGTTGTGCTGGATGTTTCATTCGCGTGAATCAAAATTATTGAAAGTAGTGGGTAAACCCACGGGCCCATTGCAATGTCGATGCCCAAACAAACTATTTGGTTTTTATCAGTGTGGCCTAGAGTGATGGTGGAGGTCTTCTTGGCTGTGATTGGTTGAAATGGATCAGTCCAAACAGTGGGTGTTCGCAATGAAAGAACAGTTCATTGCACGTTACACAAAGTAATAAGATTAGTGTTTACTCTTCTGGATCCTTAGTGGCGGTGGGACTTGTGTTGGGGTGGCAAGAAAGAGTAATTTAGGGACTTGCTTTCATTGATTCCTCCAGAAAACATTTAAAGTGGTCCACCCTAGAAATTTTTGAAACTTGAATGTTTATAGAAGCTATTTAGAATATTTCACGCCTGAATTTTTCTCAAAATTTAGATGGGCTTAAAAGCTATTTCCAGAGAATTTGTAATTATCTGGGGTAGTGATGGACAAATTTAGTCCGGGGAGGGGGGGGGGGGTTTGCCCCCCCTGCGGCTCCTGCGAGGTTTTGAAAAACACTGTAATCGAGATTCACGGTGAGCATCGAGCTGCCCAGAGATTTGCTTGGCATGTTTTTACCTTAAGGTAATTATTATAAATAAAATGTTACTTTGTGGGCAAACCAACCTTGCTATAAGATTAGAAAGGAGAGTATAAAACTCGGAAATTAATTTAAAAATCATCAAATACTAACAATAACTGTGGGAATGTCAAACTTTTGAAGCAAGTGCTTTTATTACTAAGATAAATAAATAAAATACTTCCTTTTCTGTTTCTTCAACTTACTTTCTTAGAGGTCTTGTGAATGCCAGAATTTAGTACAACTAAAGTTTGTAAAATATATTTTTCCAGTCCTCTGAATGTATAGCACTAATTCATTTAGAATGAAGTAAAGTTATTTCCAATAAAACTTTTTTCCTTCCTCAATTTACATTTAATGACTTGCCTCTTGTCGTTTTTTACTGTCACACATCAATGAAACAATCGAAACTCTTGGTAAAATACCAAAACACACACGAGTCACATGTTAGCTGTGAGACACTCGTACTGAAATAAGGCACTAGGAGAGTTAAAATAACTCCAATTAAATGCCTGATATCCCCAAGGATGACTAAAAGATGAAAATAAAGCAGATTAATTGTATTTTTATAAAACACACAAACAAAACAATGGTAGTAATGTTCACCTTATTCAAGGGGTGGTTCTAACATCAGGGTTGCCACCAGGGCTGGGCGATATGTACTGAAAAACTGGTTTACACTCATTTTGTCTACCACGGTATATAGTCCTCAGACTCAGAGGTATATTGTCCACCACGATATATAGTCCTCAGACTCAGAGGTATATTGTCCACCACGGTATATAGTCCTCAGACTCAGAGGTATATTGTCCACCACGGTATATAGTCCTCAGACTCAGAGGTATATTGTCCACCACGGTATATAGTCCTCAGACTCAGAGGTATATTGTCCACCACGGTATATAGTCCTCAGACTCAGAGGTATATTGTCCACCACGGTATATAGTCCTCAGACTCAGAGGTATATTGTCCACCACGGTATATAGTCCTCAGACTCAGAGGTATATTGTCCACCACGGTATATAGTCCTCAGACTCAGAGGTATATTGTCCACCACGGTATATAGTCCTCAGACTCAGAGGTATATTGTCCACCACGGTATATAGTCCTCAGACTCAGAGGTATATTGTCCACCACGGTATATAGTCCTCAGACTCAGAGGTATATTGTCCACCACGGTATATAGTCCTCAGACTCAGAGGTATATTGTCCACCACGGTATATAGTCCTCAGACTCAGAGGTATATTGTCCACCACGGTATATAAAATGAATGACGATGCATTGTGGTGGATGATACATAATGTAAAGTGATACTGTATCACCTAATATGATGTATACAATAGTTGTGATCTGGTGTTTTATAACCCTTCATTGAGTTTCGTGTTTTAGATTATTGCAAGAAAGATCTTAAAGTCACCGATGGTCAACTATAAAATAATGTCAACTAGGCATTGGAAGGCAGCAATTGCTAAATAGACCTAGATAAATATGCAACAAATACTGTTATTAACGCAACTCAACTAATGTACTCCCAATGCATCATCCCAATAGGTGATACATCGTACTGTCTACCGATAATTGAATACAGATTTAGATTAAAAACAAAGTTTAATTTATTGTCGCAAGTCGCCTATACTTATGACGATTCATTTCAAACACATTATTTAGTTGTAAACTTTATCAGATATATCTTTAATTGCTAGATAGAAGGGTGAGTACAGGTAAAGCCTTTTTCATGACATCCACGCTGTATCGCGACTTACTCTGTCATGAATAACCACTTGCTCAGCAGCAGGAGCGGTTAATCCCTTTTAATCTTCAAACCACCACACACAGGTAAACACTCGTGTATTTTGGCATGGGGGAATAGTAACATGTCCATTGTTTTTATTTTCAACAACAAACAGTCGGTAAAAGGAAAGTTGTGTTCGGAACAATATATTGAAGATATCATGTTTTTAATCCTGTTTCTCGAGTTAGATAAATTAAGTTGTCGACGCACCGAGACTTAGGCAATAAATTAAACTACATTGAAGTTAAAAAATAAACTATTATTATGGGTATCTAATGAGCCCTTTCTGAATTAACAGGACTTACAGACTAACTCACTTTTATAAGCAACACAACAGGTATTCAACATTAGGCCTATTGTGAAAGAGTAGACCCTTATTTCACAAATAATACATTTTTAAGGCATACAAAGAGTTGAACTGGGATTTAATAAATATATTTATTAAGGTTGGTACTTCATTAATATTCTCAATTAGTTCCCCCTGTTCCAAACAAAGTCGAATCTAAAGCTTCACCTGAAGACGATATTACTCGCTGTAGTAATATCCTTTCCTCCATAAAGCTTGACTATCAGGTCTTGCTGAGGAAGCACCTTCCACTTCTTGTAGCAGGTGTCCGAGTACTCGGAGAAATTCCACGGCTGAGGCTCAAACATGTCATTATTTCCATCACTACACATCGGCATAACCATCTCTGTACACGCCTGCAAACAAGATTTGATTCAGGGTTCAATCGTAACCAAGCTAATATGTATATAGGTAATTAAAATTATGGTTGTATGAAATTAATGTAATCAAGCCAAAGAGTTTTTCCAATGAACACACAAAAACATTCACGGCAAACAGATAGTTCTAACAAACTCATTTATAATAACGGGAAAGATTCTTTTGAATGTACACCATATTCTGTCAGAAGATTAAATTGTGTGTATACGAGATAAAAATAAATAATTATAACGATCAAAGTGGGAGCAAAAACAAGGACAAGATAAAGTAGGATGAGAAATAGGAGAAAGAAAACTGGGTATGATGAAAAAACAAAGAAAAGGGGGGGAAAAAATACTGTGAAAATAGAGAAAGAAAGGTAGGAAAGAAATAAAAAAACTTGTGAAGCTATATAGATAAAAATAGAAAAAAAATTTAAAGGAAGGCCAAATTGAAATGAAATGAACAAACCAAAAAGGAACAGTTAGATAAATAAATGGTACGGCACACCGCACAGACTTTCTCTCTCTTTCTATAAACTCGTAAGATTTCTGAACAGAATAATGTACATTGTATCATCACCACTCCACATAAGAACACGCATAAAATAATATACAATGATATATAATCAATGAGAAAAGAGGCGCATCTTTGTCCACCTAAGAGCATTTCAAACAGTTTAATGTCTTCCACAAGGGTCAACACTTCGTATTAAAATTTCGATTTCTGGTTAAAATTTTAACATTTTATAAGGTGTTGCAGATCTTCAAGTCATCGCATTGATATTTAATTATTCATTTATACATTTTGACCAATAAAAAATGTAAATATTGACTATTGAGTCTAAAATGGAGATAGATCATTGCTATGCAAACATTTCTCCTAAGAGCTTTAAGGAAAAATAACATACTTTTTTAGATACTTATATTTAATTACTCTATGGCATTGGAGAATTATTGCGTTAAGACTTAAGTAGTATATGTTTACAACTAAAGCTCACAAAATTGTATTAATATATTTGCAAATATCTCAGAAACTGTTGCTTTTATAAAAATATATGTCAAATAAAAGTTTTTTATTTCTAATAGTCCTACAATTTTGCAATGATAAGTTGTTTAGTTTCTCAAATAGTTGTGGAGATACGGAAATTAACGCTTCTGTAAAGTACCCTAAAAATCATTTTCATAGGAAAATGAAAATAGCCAGTTTATTTATAATCTTAATCAACGCCTAGATACGAATTTTAATCAAAATCGTTTGAGCAGATTTTGAGAAAACCAAATTTTTCTCTTTTCGCCCTTCAGTAAACTACCCTTAATTTTAAGTTTTTATAGACACACAGACAGACGGCATTGCAAAGACTATTTTTTAGGGTTCGGGGGGTCATGAGACGTCGACATCCATCAACATTTCAGGTTAGTTTTTTTTTACGGTCGCAATACTTAAACTTTAATGTCCAAAAAGTTAAAAAAATTCATATAATTGCGTATAGATTGAAAGTTATTGATTTTATAAAAATATGTTTCGGATAAAATATCTGTATTATAAATATATATACATATTTGTAATGCTAAGTAATTTCATATCTCAAATAGTTTCGGAGCTATTATAAAAAATGTTAATTTACGCATCAGACCGGAGCCCTTAAAGCCATTTTGCCGAAATATTGAGAGTAGCCATTTTGTTTGGAATATTTATTAATGTTCATAAATGAAATTTAATCAAAATCGTTAGAGCCGATTTTGAGAAAATCGACTTTTTCTCTTTTTGCCCTTCAGTAAACTACCCTTAATTTTAAGTTTTAATAGACACACAGACAGACGGCATTGCAAAGACTATTTTTTAGGGTTCGGGGGGTCATGAGACGTCGACATCCATCAACATTTCAGGTTAGTTTTTTTTACGATCGCAATACTTAAGCTTTAATGTCCAAAAAGCTAAAAATATATATATAATTGCGTATAGATTGAAAATTATTGATTTTATAAAAATATGTTTCGAATAAAATATTTGTATTATAAATATATATACATATTTGTAATGCTAAGTAATTTCATATCTCAAATAGTTTCGGAGCTATTATAAAAAATGTTAATTTACGCATCAGACCGGAGCCCTTAAAGCCATTTTGCCGAAATATTGAGAGTAGCCATTTTGTTTGGAATATTTATTAATGTTCATAAATGAAATTTAATCAAAATCGTTAGAGCCGATTTTGAGAAAATCGACTTTTTCTCTTTTTGCCCTTCAGTAAACTACCCTTAATTTTAAGTTTTAATAGACACACAGACAGACGGCATTGCAAAGACTATTTTTTAGGGTTCGGGGGGTCATGAGACGTCGAAATCCATCAACATTTCAGGTTAGTTTTTTTTACGATCGCAATACTTAAGCTTTAATGTCCAAAAAGCTAAAAATATATATATAATTGCGTATAGATTGAAAATTATTGATTTTATAAAAATATGTTTCGAATAAAATATTTGTATTATAAATATATATACATATTTGTAATGCTAAGTAATTTCATATCTCAAATAGTTTCGGAGCTATTATAAAAAATGTTAATTTACGCATCAGACCGGAGCCCTTAAAGCCATTTTGCCGAAATATTGAGAGTAGCCATTTTGTTTGGAATATTTATTAATGTTCATAAATGAAATTTAATCAAAATCGTTAGAGCCGATTTTGAGAAAATCGACTTTTTCTCTTTTTGCCCTTCAGTAAACTACCCTTAATTTTAAGTTTTAATAGACACACAGACAGACGGCATTGCAAAGACTATTTTTTAGGGTTCGGGGGGTCATGAGACGTCGAAATCCATCAACATTTCAGGTTAGTTTTTTTTACGATCGCAATACTTAAGCTTTAATGTCCAAAAAGCTAAAAATATATATATAATTGCGTATAGATTGAAAATTATTGATTTTATAAAAATATGTTTCGAATAAAATATTTGTATTATAAATATATATACATATTTGTAATGCTAAGTAATTTCATATCTCAAATAGTTTCGGAGCTATTATAAAAAATGTTAATTTACGCATCAGACCGGAGCCCTTAAAGCCATTTTGCCGAAATATTGAGAGTAGCCATTTTGTTTGGAATATTTATTAATGTTCATAAATGAAATTTAATCAAAATCGTTAGAGCCGATTTTGAGAAAATCGACTTTTTCTCTTTTTTCCCTTCAGTAAACTACCCTTAATTTTAGGGGTAGATATCCAATTCCAAAAACCCCTCGGGGCAACCCTATGAAAACCCTAGATATCAAGTTTCAGCTCAATCGGTAAAATAGTTTAGGCTCTAGTTGGAGGTACAGACAGACAGACAGACAGACAGACAGACAGAAATTCAAAAACCACTTTTTCGGATTCAGGGAGTCATGAAACGTCAAAATTCATCAAAATCTCGATTTCGATTTTTTTGACGATCACCATACTTTCTCTACCTGTAAGATAGAGAGAAAGTAAAAAAAGGGGAAGAATACAATAAAGATGAAAACATGAGATAGTAAGGTGTAAGGATAAAATAAAGAGGAAGAATGAGATCAAGGGAGAAAGAGTAAATTTGACTGGCCTAAACATTACATTTATACCATATTAATTAGTTAAAACATAGCTAAGAGTTTGTCTATAAATTCAAGAAATTAATGTCAAGTTTCTCATTCGTAATGAGCTGCCCAGGAATCTTTGTGCCATCCAAGGTTAAAAGGTGTACCTGATAGTCCCATCCTTGATCGTTCAACTGTGAAGTGCTAGACTGGTTGATATCCAGACATTTAACTTGTCCAGTGTAGTTAAAATACACATTCAGTCCCTTGTAGAGAGTCTTCAATAGATCCTTGTCACTTTCTCGAGAGTTTGTTAGGTAGCCGCACACCACCTGCGATAGCACAACACTAGGTTAAATATTGGACCGTTGATTAACTTGGGGAACTTAGTAGTCGAGAGTCCGACAGATTAGCTCCAACGGTAGTGTGTCTATCAACTAAGCCAAGTGGACTCGACATGGCCGAAAGGTAAGTCGTGTGCTAATATAATCAGTCGGTTCAGAAAGCACACGTTATATAATTCAAATAAAAAAAAATTACATAGTAGTTGAGATATTTGCAAATTGGAAACATTGCCAAAAAATAAACAAATATCTTCAATTCAAAATTTGAAGGACTTAAATCTAAATCACAATTTTATGTACGCTATAGAATCCATTATAAACATGTGTATAATTGGAAAAGCACATTTTATCTTCCTTCACCTAAGATTTAAAAGAACATAATCAACAAATAAGTATGCAATGGTATGGATAAAATCAATTCCCTCTTATGGTCTTATTTAATCTTTATAACCCAATAAATACGACAAATAAACGGACGTATCAATGATCAGTGCCGACAAACCAGCAGCAATATATTTATTTTAATGCAAAATATTACTGTAACTTGCTAAACAACACAAAGTTTTATTTTTTTGTAAATTGAATTCTCTATTATTTTTTATTTGAATACTTAAATTTGGATCCAAAATAGAATGAAATAAAAAGTGTCACCACCCCCTTATGTGGGTTCGCGATTGACCTTAGACTTGGCTTTTAAGAGGTTAATTAATACTAATGTAACTATATCACTCCAAAGTTTTGTAATTACATTATAATATATTATTACAACAAATTTACTATTCAAATATTGTGTATTTTTTTAAAAATATAAATAAATTATTAATTTAAGTGAAAATCAGGTCTCATTTATATTAATTGATATTTTGATAACGTGGAGATTATGAATGGTATGTGCGACGATTCAGACACAAACAAGGAATACTACGCAACATATTCAGACTGTTGCACCATAAATTGATACCCGTTCATAGAACCGTCGTGAGAAGTCGGCGCACAATAAATTACGCCCAACAGCGGTGCGTAATAAATGGCCAAACAACTCTGTGCCTTATAAGTGTTTGCAATTTTGGTCTGCTATTAAGAGATTATTATGCTTAAATATGTGTTTGTTGCCATGTCTATCGTCGTTACTGAAAATGTTTGTTAGAGGTAAAGTATTTCGCAATAAGAACCCGTGTTTGATGGGGAAATTTAAATTGCCCGCTATAAATAATAAAACTGACTGGTCCACCGGCTTCAGACGGTCGATGATGATATGAGTATAGATATGCTATTGAGAGGTGTCATTAAGGTTGTGTCAGACTGTGCTACTTTACTAGACTAACCTAGTGCGACAGATAAATAGCGGCTATTAGCGAGTGAAACAGCAGTAGCTAGAGCGGTTGGACATGTCCAACTTTTGGCACTACTTTCTAGCCAGTAGCCGACCTTGAGGGTAGCGCTCTACTCGCCCAGTACGACAGTGGAACTGCAAATCAGTGGAGGATGTTATTTTATCAGCACATGGTTGTAGCGGTGTGTGTTGTGTTTATTTTGTATTGAAATCCAATCGACACAACCATGTGATTCACTGAACTCGCCGTTACCTTAACACAATGTGACAAAACCTTTAAGGAAGGTTTCACTGTGTGTTAATATAATTTTTGTCTTCTAAATATATTTATTTTAAATTTTGAATCCTCAAACCCCAAATATCGTTAAGGATTCAATTATTCGAAGGACCTATCCCAACTAAAGTATTACTGTACCTTTATAGGGTGTGCCGGCAGTGGCTCTAGAAAGTTTGCCGGGTAAGGGTAATCAACCATTGCGAGGTTTATGTATACGTTTGACAGCCAATCTTTAAGACGGTGAATATCAATTGTTGTCTTCAAGGGCTTACAAAGTTTCCATGTTGACGACAGCCACTGCTTGCCAGCATCTGTTCAACAATATTATACTATCTCAAGAATGGTATATGAATTAATCTGCTTATGTGGTCGAATGCAGGAACCTTTGTGCTGCTTGCTGGCTCATGGACAAAATATAAAACTATTTCAAGAGAATAAATGAAACTGTTGCTCAGTCCTACCCTGACCAAACCAGTGTCCCTACTATAGAGACTGGCCAGTATACCATTGACCGTATCACTACCACTAGGAGGTAAGGCGATGCACCGAGGAACATCTGAAATATCTCACTAAATAGGATATAATACTTTTTTAGAACAGCTAACAAACAGTATTTTTTAACACTTAGTTCAAATGAAATTTTAAGTAAGAATATATAAAGTCAGATATGTCAGAATAAAATAATTTTATTCTTCTTTATTTTTCCTCTCTTTAAATATTTTTCTTGGCCTAAATGTGCTTAGTGGATAGTTTAAAAGTTAAAAGTAATGTTATAAATGTGATAGCAAAAAAAAAACCTAATCTTCAGCCACTTTGTTGGTCGAATGGTCTAAGTCTTTCACTATAGCAATGGACTGGACTGCAAATAAAAATGGGATTGGGATTAGAATCTCGGTCAGGGGTACTCGGAGAGGAATTTATTAAATGGGTTACAACTTATCCTAAAGCAAATGCAGCCACGTTTGCTCTAAATTCAATCTTCTTCATCCCTAATACAAAATTATATGTGTAACACAAACGAGTGGACAGATGCAATGAAAATCCCAAACTTATCTTTGACTTTGTGTGTTTCGAGCTTTGCTTCATATTTAAAAAGAGACTTTCAAATACCACTAACATATAGTCCACCTGAACAAGTTATAGCACCTGCCACATCACATACCACTAACATATAGTCCACCTGAACAAGTTATAGAACTGCCACATCACAAACCACTAACATATAGTCTACCTGAACAAGTTATAGCACCACCACATCACATACCACTAAGATATAGTCCACCTGAACAAGTTATAGAACTTCCACATCACAAACCACTAACATATAGTCCACCTGAACAAGTTATAGCACCGCCACATCACATACCACTACCATATAGTCCACCAGATTCAAAATGGTATTTTTTGAAATTTATTTGAACCTTGAATGGTAAATATGTTAAGGTGTAAGAGGGATTGAATAGTTTGAAAGTTTGATTACTAAGGATCTGTTGTAATACCTGTACTTGTGATTGTGTTGATGAAGTTCCAAGATTTTCTGATTGTGTTACTACACTCGGGTGTCTGATTTTCAAAGTCTGAAGTCACTATACGGTTAAATGCTCCACATGGAGTCAGGCCAATAAACTGCCATATCGGAGCAGATGCAGCAATCGACCTGTAAGTATATACAGTATTGTGAAATGTAGTAGAAACACCTTGGGATTTCATGGGTGTGTTATTCGTAAGAGACATTCCTGTTTTGGACCACCAACAACTGGCATGTCATTAAAGCTTGTGCGAATCCATGATTTTCCATTTCGAGTCAAATCCGAATCTTGGCAAACCGGCTCAAATATCATACCAAAAATAAAATTTTAAATCGAATCTGAATCGAATAATTTTATTTTGAAAATGTTTCAAATCCAAATCAAATAACATATCCTTAGGAGTCTTTGAAAATATTTTAAACTTAATCTTAAGTTAAACAAGTAAACAAAGCTTAATGACTAACTTATGAAAGGTTATAAACGAAATAAATTACTTTTTTTTTAATAAGGGTTTGCTGTATAAGACCATAGAAAGTTGAAAGTATTATTAAGTATGAAAAGAATTGAAATCCAAACTAAACCCATCGAATCTGAATCTGAAATTTACTTGGATTCGAAGTTTCAAATCCACCACGAATCTCTCTAATAATAAGACTCGAAAGCTCGAACAGAATCCGAATCTTAGGAAGATTCAAATTTAGATTCAAAATTTCAAAGGTTCGCACAGGCTTATAAATATGCAAACTAAAATAACAATATTAGCATAAAAAGGGGTTTCTTTGCGCATTTAGGGTATTTATGTTAACTACGCCATTGATACGCTACAAATATATGACTCTAAAATAACAAAAAAAATTAGCAAGTAAACTGTATGCTCAAGTTGAGTACGGTATAGTTAAACTCGACCCACTAAAGCTAAATTAAATATATTTTTTATGCATGCGTTTTCTGACTTGGCAAAATCAAGAACTGTTATAATGTAACTACAAGAGCTCTTTAAGGAAAACCTCTTTTTGCTTTTTGAGGTAGTTAGTAATATATACAACAAACTACCTCAAAAAGAGGTTTTCCATGAAGAGATACATTATATATTCACATCCAATGTCCTTTTAATGTGTTTGTCCTTTATGTTATACCTTTTACATGTTCCTATCTATGTGTCCTATCATTCTTTACAGCCCTGATAAGTTCCTTGGTTTTTTTAAAAAGGCAGCCATGGCTTCTTTGTCCAGTGGCAGCAATGTAAAGTGTGAACTGTGTTCTTCTTTTCATTGTAACAGCCATATTATGTTCGTCCCTTTTATATGTTTTCTATCTACCTTCTTACAAACAATGTAATTACTGAAGGGAAAATATATGAAGATAAAAACATTAGGGCACAAAGCATACATGCTACCAAAACATTTCTTTATCGACAAACTACTTGTCACTATTTTGTATTATAAAGTTAATAAAACAAATGTCAATTTTATTTAGCGAAGTTAAAATCATTGGAGTAAGAAAGACTAGATGACTAATATTGTTCTAGACAGCGGTTTTTACAAATTTAATGAAAACATTGGTTTGTGAAAGGTTTGTTCCTCTACCAGTGCGTTAATTAGTTTTATACCTTACTCCAATCAAATGCTATTCTCTTTCTAAATTAATCAGGTAACAAAACCGACTCACCCCGCCACTATATGGGGGTACTTGATACGAAGCCATGCCGAGAGCATGCCTCCATAGGAACCTCCGAACGCAATGACTGGACTGGTGTGAGCTCCTGTGAGGTGAGACTTGAGGTGAGTGATGAGGTCGACATAGTCCGACAGGGCTTGAAGAGAGGTGAGGTAGCCGGAATACTTGGGGGACTGGGAACGACAGAAACATGTTGTCAACTCGAAACCAGGACGAGAAGAACGTTACTAAGAGCTCATCTTACCATTTGTCTGCATGCGCTGGTCTTACAGTCGATATTAACAACACAAACATGTTGTCAACTCGAAACCAGGACGAGAAGAACGTTACTAAGAGCTCATCTTACCATTTGTCAGCATGCACTGGTCTTACAGTCGATATTGTCATAGTAACGGGAATTCTTACTTCTAACATAAACTCAGATATCTCTGTTTAAGCTGTGGATTAACTGACAACTAAGAAAGAAGGCATATTTAAGGTTTAATAATAATAATAATATAAAACAACATAAATCTCGGGGGTTTGATGATATTATAAATATAACTCAAGCTTTTCTCCAACTAGCTTGCCAGCATCAGGAAATTATTTTATAGTGAGATGATGGATGTGTATATATTAACGCATTGTGTTATACTTGAGCTAATTCTTCCAGTCGAAGGTGTCAGACTTCTGTGCTAGGGTCCGGGGTTCAATCCTCGGTCCCGGCACAGATTTATCTGATTGCCAAACCCTTCCTTCACCTCTGACAAAACGTGTATTAATCACAAATTGTGAATGTTAGGAATGCCAGGCCTCCACTGTGGTTCGGATCCCACGTTAAACTGTAAGTCCTTCATTTCATCTCACAATCACCCTACCATTACACATTAGCGTAAGGGCGTGTAACTCGAACGGGTAGTAAGACGCGGTGCTAGTAATAATAATAATCTTCCAGTCGAACTTCAAAACCGTTGGACCCCAAGGAGCAAGGAATTTACTAACAGATAAGACTTAGGAACATCAATTATAAAGCTATGAAATTCTCTACAAACTATAGCCATTATTATTACTCTATCTTATCACTGCATACCTGGCAATGGTTATTTTGACTGATTTTATTTCAAGTAATATACCAATTTTCTGTGTTATACTACTCCATAGTATCTACATTTTATATTGCTGGAAGCTTTAAAATATCTTTTTACTTTGACATCCATTACTGTTTCCAGCCTATGGCCTGAGTCAGTTTTTTATTCAAGCCATGTATTTTCCACTACCGGCTTGCTAGGCCTGTTGTATATTGTATATCAATTAAAAATCTAGGATCCAAACACAAGGGGTCGCGACAATCTTGGAGGCAAAAATTGGGGTTTCACCCTGAAAAAGGTTGGAAACCACTGGGCTACTATATACTCCAAGCCTGGAACATGACGTCACAAGAATCCCCTTATTCTGCACGCATGTATTCCCAGAGCAGCGGGATTAAAACAACCATGCACAGTTTGCCTTGATCCTAAATTATACTGTTATGTATTAGATCTATAAATACTAATGTTTAGTAAAAAAAAGGTTAAATTAATATTAATGTTACTTGTACATTAATTTGATTGTAAAAACTCGGATAGAATGAGTTATATCCACTTTCCCTCAAAATGTAAACATGAAACGTAATAAACTAGTAGCATACCGTGAAGGATTTGTTGCCGAAAGGCAGAGATTCGCCGTAGTAGCGATGCTCTGCAAACACAATTAGAGCATTGAAATCTGCGGCGTTGTCCCACATGAAACCCTGCAAACAATATATATTCGAAGAACGAGGGTTCGACACAATAAAGTATCATATTCTGAAAATTGAAAAATGACACCTGGACAAGGGAATTGAACCCGAGACCTTTGGCTTAGTACGCCAATGCTCTAATTGTACAAGTGGCAGCAATAAGCCAACTACTGAGTCGAAGATGGCTGCATTATCTGATAGCTCGTGATACTAATAAAATCACACATTTGTAGCCGACGATTTCTTCACGTCCATCATAGACTCTGCCTTAAAATATGAGGGAAGAATGACCCTTGGCACGGGACGAATCCTGGATAGCTCAGTGGTTAGAGCATTGACGTACTAAGCCAAAGGTCCCGTGTTCGATTCCCGTATCCAGGTGTCATTTTTCAATTTTCAGAATATGATATCTAGATGGAGTAATTCTCAATAAAAGCATAAATAATAACTTTGGCTATTTAATTATTCACAATAAAGTATACTACAAGTTGACAGCACTGCATGTGTATCTCAATTATCACAATTGTGTACAGTCATCAGATTGTTTAAAAGATTACTTGTGCTTTGAGAGATAGTTAAATACTCATCACATAATTTTGTTCAGAAGAGTTTCCCAGATTCAAACAGATCTAACAAAGATCCACTGAAAAAATGAACTGGTTGGTAACTAATTTCCAAATTTCAAAGAAGTGGTAGTGCGCTAACACAACCAGCAGTACACAAAATGCAAGTGATGCCAGTGTTTCGTGTGTCGGATAGCGACAACACGAAGAGTATTGTGAGTGTATGTTTGCGTTAAAAGAATTAACACTTTTTAAACTTATTTTATCATGAATGGCACACTCAAAACATACGTTTTTAAAGCCTCCAAAGAAAAAGTAATATGTAAATGAATTGATTCACATTTGGTTATATTTGGGTATTATTTTGACTGTTACCAATTCTTGTACTCAATGTTCGACACTCACAGTTGTATTCAACAACTGTTAGAACTGTAGCGAATGGATGTCGACAAAATACTTAGGTGCCAAGTATCGGCTGTCCATTCTATCAGGTGGTATACTAACTTGATTGTATTAATCATAGTTTTTAAAGTAACCCTAATATTCATTTTCTCCTATATGCTTCAGGATTAAATTTATTCTAACTCATTATTCAACATATTTTTTACAGTTTATCTCCTTATTTTTCTGTATTTGAGATTGCATCTTGTTTTTATTTAAATGTTTGTGTTCTTGTGTCTTTTGAAAGCTCAACTAAACTGCAAGGCTACATAGTGAGTCATCTTATAACTTATGAGGTTATCAGCGATTAGTTTCTTCACCATTTAAACTCGATTCAGACATTCGATATAATTTGTCAACAGCAATGCCATGTCATAATTTTCAACACTTGGCACAAAACCCACACCAAAGACATAAACAGTATTTTTTTATAAATCTTCCTAAATTATTCTTGGATCTCAACTTAGTGCAATGATAATTTTTCTATCTCTCCTCACATAAATTGTATAATTCATTCCATCCTTCCTACCTGATATGGGAGCGATTGGCACATAAAGAACAATGGTTATAAAAGGGGATGCCCTAAGGGTGGCGCAAAAATATGAGGGAACTTACGGCCGAGTAGACAAAATCAAATTCTACCCCATGCTTGCCCTTTTTTTCCACCAAAACTTCCCAAAGAAATCTTCATGCCATACAGATCTCTAAGCCAGGACTCTGGAGTCGGAGTCTGAAGCAATTTTGGGTGGAGTCGGAGTTGGAGTCAGTCGGTAGAAAGGTACCGACTCTGACTCATAGGAATTTAGTTTTTTTGTTCAGTAATTGTAGTAAACCAAATATATTGTTTTTATGTTCTATTAACCAAGTAGCCTTAGTATTGTTTACAAAATAAATGTTTGTTTAAATATGCATAATATTACAATTTATTAATATGTTAGCCCCACTTCTAAACACAAATACAATTTGACAACCCTGTTGAGACTGCTTGAGGTTAATGGTGGTATCCCTGGAGTAGGGATGGAGGGGTGTGAATCTGAAAGAAGTGATGACAACTGGAAAAAAAATATTTTTTTATAAATTGAGGCGAGTCTCAATAGGGGAAGGGAAATAAATAATATTTTCTCAGTGCGCTTTCTTAACTGTACGATAAAAGGTTTGGGGAGACAGACTCAGAGTCTACCCCGATGCTACGCCCCTGGTAATTATTCTACTGTAGATTGTAATTTGAAAAAAAAAAAAAAAAAAC
>CABFWB010001869.1:0-41988 GCA_902151455.1 Timema bartmani | reverse complement strand
ATAACACTATCTCCAAAAACAATTTTATAACCTTTGAGTTTCAAAGACACTGTACAAGCTTTTGGGCATATATCAAATTTATTCAAACAGTGTGACACATTATGATACGATATTTTGTTTTGCTAATTTACCAGCAAAAAGGAAAATCCACACTAGAACCTCTACAAACCAAACGGTTTATTTCTTTTGGTGGTCAAAAAGTAGGAAAAGTAGGAGTTTTTCCTCAAAAGTAGGACAAAAATGAGCCCTGTACTTAGTTTGTTTTTGGTATGCAGACAAATTCTTGGGTTTAGTAACTTTTTTTTGAGCGCGTTTTGCAAAACTCTAAAATGTAACCTTATGTTACAATTTATTATGTAAATCCAATAAACTTCTAATGCAAGTTCCTCTGTCCCTTCCTTCACCTCTGACAAGACGTGTATTAATCACAACTTGTGAATGTGAGGAATGCCAGGCCTCCACCGTGGTTCGGATCCCACGTTAAATTGTAGGTCCTCCATTTCATCTCGCAATCACCCTACCATTACACATTAGCGTGTGTATAATCCGAACGGGTAGTAAGACGCGGTGTTAACAATAATAATAAAGTTGATCATAATCCCGGCATAAAGAATCTTGCCATCTCTGCATACTATTCCCGGGATTACAGAACAAAGAGTAACGTTCCACTCACCTACCGGCACAGTGATGTGTTTTATCTTAAAATTGTATCCATGACAGAAAGGCACCCCTAAAAATAATATTACTACAGCACTTAAAACGAATCCGTTCTTTTTACATAACATTTCAGTACTCTCACTTGACAACAGTGGGCAGTGGACACTTGTTCACCAGAATTTACTCATCTTATTCAAATAACTGTTGTACTGTACTAACTACTAAGTACTTGTGTACAGATGTGGAGTGGGCACTCTTATAGGACTGATCCCGTAAACTAGTTTGGGGCACTATCGCTAGGAGCAGCTTGCAATGACGTCACAAAGGAATGCGCATGCGTGAACGTGAACACGGGGATGCAACTTCTTATGGCATCTCGTTGTATTAAGATTTTTTTTTATATCTACAGACAACTTAACGAACAACCTAGAGGGGCGCTGTGGTTGTGATAAAAAAAAAACTAATTAAACTTTTATTAGGTTACTATATTAGTTTTTAATATCATTTTATGTCTAAATAAATGCATTAAAATACAAATTAAATATAAATGTTTTAACATATTCATTAATGAACAATTTAAATTAATTCCGTTAATCATTAAACTAACCGCCATATTTTATTATTTAAATCAAATCTGTTGTTTTGGTTGGTTTGAGTATGATTATTTCTGAAATTATTTATTCAGTTTTTACTCAAAATACGCAGTGCTTTATTTTTGTTGCAGTGTGTTTTATATTATGTAATATAATTTATTTTGTAATAATACATCGGAAACTTGATTTGTGTACATTAGGTATATGAAAATATCAACACCATTATTTAGCTGTGTAAATGGCTGTTTTGTTTCATAGGGAAAATGCCCAGAAGTAGAATTGATTCGTCGAGATAAAACGCATATATATTCAGCATCGGTGCTAGAACACAATCGCCCGATTTTAACAAAATATATTTTTACAAAATAACACCAGCCTACCTAATTGCGTTATTAACTATAATAAAACACATAAAAACTTCTGACGTGCACTTCTCGATGATTCCAAAATATCTATCACCGGGTAGATAACCTGTTTCTGTAAAATGATGAATGATTGTCTCAATATGAGTGGTTTTATCCATGAGATAAAGAAACTGTATTAGTGTGTGGTTTTTAATTGGACAGCTGCATTGTTGGAAAATAGATCTAACACCTTAACTCTTTTACTAAGAATATTTTATGTGTAGTGATACAAAAAGGAAATTTGGATATTTTTCTGGCCGTTGTTTCATCAAATGTAATATGTATGCAAGGTTGGGCTTACCCGAATGGATGCAAATGTTAGAGGTCCACAACTGGCGCCAATAGAATACATCGCATGATGCCACTTTAGGTAAGAGAAGATTTTATTATTATTCAAATGTCCACTCTTTCTTTTTCAAGTGACTTTTTTCTTTTAACTTCTTTAAAAAAAAGGTCCTGCTTTTAAGTCATGAACATCTTTCTATGTTTTTTAGCACCTTTCTTTCTTGTTTATCGATATTACTGCAGGGCCATGACAAAAATAAAGATCTGAGGTCCCCCATTTGTACGTCAGTTTTTCAATTTATCATCAAACCGTTATACTATATCAATACGTATTTATGTTATTTAATAATTCCACATGTTTTGTGAAATATTGATCAACCCATTAAATTACTACTCCATTAAACGCAAACAATCAATCCAATAAAGTTTATAAAAAATTATTTCCCCTTTTTAGTTGCAAAAGTGGCAAGTACATACAAATAGCGTCAGCCTGCGCTCGGGCTATACCCCTACCGAGCAGCCACCATCTGTTGGAGAGGATAGTGCCAACATTTGTGGATAGAGGGTGTCATGTAGTCAGCACAACGAACCCCCTAACCGTTAATCTCAGTTTTTTAGACTGGAGGTGTTATGTTTTCATTCAAATAGCTCCTCATGTGTCCTCACAAGGCTGAGTCACTGCTCGTATCAAAACCTGTGAGTGGCGGGGATCGAACCTCTGATATTTTCAGACAGTAATGTTGTTTTTTAAATGTTCTAGTTTCTCACTCTATACTTGTTTATATTCCCCACACCTGTAGACGGCTCAAATCCAGGTTTGGTGTACTCAGGGTGGGTCCTCCTAAATTGTTTTACACCAACATTCATGCAAATTCGGATACACTTCCTCTACATTCATCCCTCCACATCCTTAACACCTTAGAATAATTGATACACCTGCGCATTTATTAAGACGTGGTTCTAAATACAAACCACAGCTAAACGTTAGGTTAATCTAGTCTTGTTTTCCGGTGATAGGGGTCGGGACTTGAATCCTGGATGGGCGTACTGAGGGTGCTTTTTAAATCGATGTTTTCCCACTCTCCCTTAAAGTATATTCAGCTACATTATCTCCAAATTCAACCTTTATCAGTCCTTCCCTTTTAGTATTGTCAATTGAAGGTAGCCCGGACGCAGGGACGACCCAGGGTGGGATTGCTTTTTACCGCCCCCCTCCTTTTAGAACCAAGGAATAGTAGGAATATATGAAAATAGTCTCCAAACCTAACGTAACCTGGGTGGGTTAGGAAAATAGTCTGAAGGAAAACTCCACAAATGGTAATCATGCTCAACACGTTTCACCTCGAGATTGTACAAAAACGGTTATGATTACAAAGATAACTAAGAACATGTTTTCTTCTTTATTTGCTATAACAAACAATCTGATATAATGAATGGTTTACGATATAATTGCAATAAACCATTTTATAACGCTATTTTCCAATATGGTGGGTGTAAAATAACTTTTTAAGAGTGGTTACGTTAGGTGAGGTGTTAGAATATCGCGCCCGGACTACATTAGACTAGTGCTCTGTTTGGCGCCCTCAAGCTGGCACCCTGACAGCCGCCCGGTTCGCCCAGCCCTGCCCGGACGGGTAGTAAGACACGGTGCAATAACAATAGACCAATTCACGTCTCCCAAAGAGTTTCACGTGTCACAGTTTTAGAACAGCTGGTGAAGTGTGGGATGATTGCAGAGTCACGTGAGGTTCAACTCGTCTTGTATATTCGTGAAGCATCCATCCCCAAAGTTCAACAAAGTTAGATTGCACGGAACGTGATAAGTAACTTGATAGAAGACTCATGGGCCGTAATCCCCCAATAGTGAATAGGTCACATATAGCAGCCGTTTGTCAAAATGTATTCACAATCTTCGGGGGAAAATAATAGCTGTATCCTGGCAACACTGCTGTAAGAATAATTGAGATAAATAAACTTTGATCTTGGTTCGGTAGTTTTCCATTTTATCTTTTGTTCGATATCAACATGTTCCAGTTGAATAAACAAACCGACCAGAAGTCAGGAAAGACCGTGTCAGATCAAATAAAGACACAATCTTCATTGTAACTGTTGAACTAGATAATATATTATTATTTCAAACTTACAGTCCTATTTCCAAAGGAAGAACCATTTCTAAGATCTAGAAAAGTTACTGGATCCACTTTCACGTAGTCATACATCAAGTTAGTAATGTGGTTTCTTGCAGTTGTCACTTTTGATGGATATTATCAATCTTTAATACAGACAGTACCTGTGAAATAATAGTAATAATATGGTAAGTTTGTGTCAATAAACTCAAGTAAAAATGGTAAGAATCCAAATATTGGGGGAGAGAACCACAATAAACTTTTATAATATCTGTTCTTTGGAACATCAAACATCGCCCCTAAATTATATCATTTGGACTCTTAGATCTAACGGCACACTTATTGGAGTCTCGAGAAAACTTATCACCTAAGATGAACAATATTTTTTTCCCAGTTTTTTTAAAACTCAAAGCTGAGTAAAAATGTATTTGTACTGTATGTTATATTTCCATAGGTCTATTCCTCCTACCACTAAAGTTTCACTGTCAAACTACACGCCGGAAGCTTGGTGCATTCCCCCAAAGAGCGATCTTTCTACACCGATCAAGACAGGACGGTTGTCACTCCTTAGGAGTAAGTAAATTGAGGGCGTTTGGACCATCCTAGAAAGAACGTTTGGAACAAGGTGAAGTAACATTTCCCCTCCTAGACCAACGTCCTATGACCAACTTGGTCCAAACGATTTATTTCAGCTAGGGTAATCCTTGGTTGCGCCAAACGTCCTAAGAAATAGATGTAGGTAGGACGTCTGCAAAACTAGACTTATGATCACATAGCTCCTCGTCCACACCAGGACTCAATGTTGCGCGTCTTTGTTGCGAGGCTGAATCGAGTCTGAATCAGCACTGCTGCGATTCAGACCCGCAACATGTCCCCGTGTCCCCGGAGTGTAATGCGGGTCTAAGTGATACAAGATTTGGAGTCCCATCGAAGAGGGATTCTCTGAAACAATTTTTCTCAACATTGCAAGTCTGGACGTGTTCGGGGGAAGTTTGGCTCAGTCTGGTACATTCTATGTTATTGTCGTCTGACGTGGCTTTTGGTGTATTTTATATTTTTCAATATGTGGACGACTGAAGTTACTTTAAAACTAACTGAAGATCTTCAAATTAACAACTGCTTGTGGGATATCACACATACATCACACACACACACACACACACACACACACACACACACACACACACTACATAAACCGCAACAAACGAGGACAGGCATTAACAAGTTTGTCGGAAAAGTTTTGCGTTTCAATATTGGAACTGGGAAAATAAAATCCACACTATGAAAAGCCAGTTTCGGCGGGAACACAAGAAATGAGAGGAAAGCAGGAAGAGTGAGCTTCTCCTAAAATAATGTTCATGGTTCGGATATGAACCTCTCATGTTTCTCCTACCTGCCAATCAATCAAGAGGAGGTCGTAGCACTGATGTAGAAGAATATAAGGTAAGATAATATATAAAATTAATAATTGTTATGAACGTCCAGTCGCATTTATTTTTAGAAATACAGAATAAGAATTAGGAAAAAGTAGCTAATATATATATTTTTTCAAATCATTTCATCCTGCCAAGGCAATGCACCTTCAGATGACATAAAGTAATCTCGAAATTCATCTCTGATTTCCTGCACTTCATTTGGAGATCTCCTCGGTACAGTTTGTAGCTCTAGAAGTTGTCATTCTTGTATTTATATTCTACACGCTCCAGGTATAAAGTTCCTATCAGAACTTTCCTTGTCAAAAGTGCCAGGTGAAGTGTAGTTTTTTTTGGAATGGCATCGTAAAAAATTATGCAAGTAGGCACATGCAAGAACTACTGTTTCCACTTTACTGGGATGTTTCAGTAAAACCCGGAATTTCACAGCCCATATCCCAAAAACACAAAAACAGCTAGCGAGGTGAGTAGGCTTGTTATTATTTCGCAAGTGTATCGAGAAAATAATTTGGAACTAAGCCTTGTCGATTAGTAATTTCGAAACCCGCTGATATATTCAGGGCCTCGGGTCATATCCTTGCTCTAAATTGTGCCTCAATTAGTGTAAAATATTCATGCATCCTGGAACAAGTGTGGTGAGACAGATGAAAGAATATCGTGTGTTTGTCTGTTTGGCATCACGTGACGTCACAATAATATTTGTTTGTATATTGCTCAGAATCCTGTTATATTAGAGTCCCTTTTGAGTTAAAGCGCCCCTCTTGACCTTATTCAAGGGCACCCCTTATAATCCTCACCTTGCACTATTTCTTTTCATAATGCAGCACTGACCCTTCAAAAACATGAACAGAATTTCCAAATAACTTGGAATTGTCAGTTGGGACCGTAACAACAAACGGCAGATTTGCTGCTATTTGTATCAAACAGTAGAACACGAGCCAATACTCTCTTCCCCTTAATGGCAGAGTTGCTGCTATTTGCATCAAACAGTAGAACACGAGCCAATACTCTCTTCCCCTTAATGACAGAGTTGCTGCTATTTGTATCAAACAGTAGAACACGAGCCAATACTCTCTTCTCTTTAATGACAGAGTTGCTGCTATTTGTATCAAACAGTAGAACACGAGCCAATACTCTCTTCTCTTTAATGACAGAGTTGCTGCTATTTGTATCAAACAGTAGAACACGAGCCAATACTCTCTTCTCTTTAATGACAGAGTTGCTGCTATTTGTATCAAACAGTAGAACACGAGCCAATACTCTCTTCTCTTTAATGACAGAGTTGCTGCTATTTGTATCAAACAGTAGAACACGAGCCAATACTCTCTTCTCTTTAATGACAGAGTTGCTGCTATTTGTATCAAACAGTAGAACACGAGCCAATACTCTCTTCTCTTTAATGACAGAGTTGCTGCTATTTGTATCAAACAGTAGAACACGAGCCAATACTCTCTTCTCTTTAATGACAGAGTTGCTGCTATTTGTATCAAACAGTAGAACACGAGCCAATACTCTCTTCTCTTTAATGACAGAGTTGCTGCTATTTGTATCAAACAGTAGAACACGAGCCAATACTCTCTTCTCTTTAATGACAGAGTTGCTGCTATTTGTATCAAACAGTAGAACACAAGCCAATACTCTCTTCTCTTTAATGACAGAGCTGCGGTCATTACACTAGTTACCTGATTCGGTAGTCGCTCATGTTTGACTGGACTGATGTAGACACGGAGATTGGGGTTCTAATCCCGGTTGAGTGTACTCACGGTGTTCTCCACTGGTCCTCAACGCAAATGTGGGTACATTTCTTTTAAAACTACACCTTCCTCATTTCTAACTAATTAGCGTAATTAATACATATGGTGTTTTAATCACAACTTGTGAATGTGAGGAATGCCAGGCCTCCACCGTGGTTCGGATCCCACGTTAAACTGTAGGTCCTCCATTTCATCTCACAATCACCCTACCATTGCACATTAGCATGTGTACAACCAGAACGGGTAGTAAGACGCGGTGATAATAGTAATAATAATAATAATAATAATAATAATAATAATACATATGCCTACAACCTGAATAGGTAATAAGACGCGGCGATTAAAAAAATTAACTAGTTTTACAATTTCACCTGAATTTATAAAGGCATTTGCAACTTATATTATATAATTTGATAAGTCCGTTAGAAATGAAGAGGAAATGGCTAAACAGATTTTCATAAATGACCTTTCATTTTAAAGGCGAGGGATCCAGAATGTTAGGAAAAATAGTATTTTCCAACGAAAATTTAATTTTCTCAGAGAATTTTCATTAATTCTTTGCTTATCTCACCGAGTAAACCTTGATTTGTGAATGAGTAAACATCTGTAAATAAAATGTTTATCTCTGGTTACAAATAATACCAGCTCAAATCCTACTTTATTGTTTTGGTACAGCAAATAGAAATGTTACAGCCATTATTTGTATATTATTTATCAAACAAACCGATAATATTCGGTTAAAATTAATATATTTTTATTCCTGCATTTTGATTTTCACCTTTCCTCTTCTTTGTCTGCTTCTATATATAATGTGATAAAGCAATTAAAATAACGAGAAAATGACTGAACAGATTTTGACAGACGCCCACTCATTTTTTAGGTTAGAGGCTCAAGATATTGGCAAAAATAATAATTTAAAATTTATATTATTTTATAGTATTTTCCAAGTTAATTTTCAGTTGTTCATTATTTGTTTACATCACCATGAAAACCCTGATTTGGGCATAGTTTTACTTATACCTGTAAATAAAATATTTCTCCTTGTTTAAATAGTAATAATAATAACAACCCATGCTCTAAATAAAACATATCTTTTTGGTTAAAAATAGAAAGTCAACAAAAGTTAAGTTGTACGTTTCAACAAATATAAAAATTATGGCAAAAATATATACCTATATACTAAACAAACAAATGCTAGTAGGCTAGAGATATATCATCTTGTTTTCTTTGATAGTTCTCATTCTTTATATTTGAATATTTATCTTTGATCACAAAATGGCCGTTATAATAGGTCCTACACACATCTTTTACTTCTTTTATTTGTTTGAGGGAATTAATTTCCTACACTGAGAAAACATTTTTTTGTTATTGGAATGTTGCCATCGTTAATTCGTATTTAAATCAACAATATTGACTACAATTCGCCAACTATCATTATTTATTTATTGTTTATTGCTATTAAATTAAATACATAAGAATTACAATTAATCTGTTTGAGCAAATCTCTGAATGTAGATCTTATAAGAACATGTGATCATATTACAGATATTAACATATGGTTGTCCCCCATCGTCACCGCGGGAAATGTCTAGTGATCATTCAAATACGAATGCACTGCACACTTTCCTGGCAAATCCCACTTCTACCCCCTGACCACACGCGAGCAGGGAGCTGAGTTGGGACTGCTATGATGCAAGCTCTTAGTTCGCTCCTAATTAAAATGTTTACACGTCATTGTAGCTTTTATTACAAGTATTGTTTACACTCTTTGTTAGTCCAATAATATAATGTAATTACAACGCTAGTGTGACACAAATTCTGATAGCTATAATAGTCTATTTATGATAGAGCAGAAAAAACAAACAAACACATTAGTCATATTTTACCTGATTTTATTTGCTTGAAAATTATTACATAAATAAAAATATAATTCAAATTTTTAAAATAATGTTAGAGTAAAATGTATAATAATGTAATCCTAATTGAACAACACACAGGGAGACATGTTTTGAACACTAAAATATAATACTACATATGGACAACACGTATGTGAAGTGCATGCATGTGAAATTAACCTAAAGTTGTGTATATCATAACGCAGGACACGTCCGTCAATTTGCCCCCCCCCCTCCTCCCCCTAAACAACCCCGAGCCCCGCACGCCCTACGTTCCTTTGTTTATTGTATCACCCCCTCCAAGAAATGAAAGGTGGGTGCATAACTCTATTATTCAACGTGCAACAAATATAAATGAATAAGAGAAAGTGAAACAAACTTTTCAAGTATAGCTAATTATATCATATTTTATAACATTACATTTAAAAATTGACCCTGAAGTATTTTAAAATATTTGTCAAAGAAATATTATTTACTATTGTTAATAGTCCTAATATTTTAAATAAAACGTGTCATGTTTGTACGTTTTATCATTTGAATATAAATTAATATTAATATAGATTAAACTATTTTATGAGAGTTAAACATTTAAAAATAATTTTAACTAAATAGACCTAGCTATTCAGTCAATATAATATAATTAATTTAATAATACCTACTCTATAGCCACAGTTCAATTTACAAAAAGGAAGAACCTTTGATAAGATACACACATTTTCTCGTCCAAAATTGAACCATATTATTATTGGTATTATTTTAGTGGTATTTAATAACTATATCACAAGAGATAGCTGCAGACATGGCGTACGAATATACGCCATTCACGACCTAAGTTTACTTGGATGACAGCTCAAAAAGTAACTAGAAAATAGTCCCTAAAATATCACTACGCCAACAGCTGATATCTGCCACTGTCACTTGGGACAGCTGTTATGAAAACATATGGTTATGTAGAGTAATGTGATAGTTAACCACAGTAATTTAGGCCAATATTATGCCTCAAAGAATTTTGAAATTGAAATTTTTGAATGACTTGGTGATCTGTAACTTCTCTTCTTTTTTTCTCCTGGGAACTCATTATCAAAAAAACACACACAAATCTATCCACAAATAAAAAGAACCCCTTATAAAATTTCGTGAGATTAAAGTTAGATTAAACTTATATTTAAGTTTGATAAAAGATAAAAGTTTAAAGTTAGATTAAAGTTAGATTAAAGTTAGATTAAAGTTAGATTAAAGTTAGATTAAAGTTAGATTAAAGTTAGATTAAAGTTAGATTAAAGTTAGATTAAAGTTAGATTAAAGTTAGATTAAAGTTAGATTAAAGTTAGATTAAAGTTAGATTAAAGTTAGATTAAAGTTAGATTAAAGTTAGATTAAAGTTAGATTAAAGTTAGATTAAAGTTAGATTAAAGTTAGATTAAAGTTAGATTAAAGTTAGATTAAAGTTAGATTAAAGTTAGATTAAAGTTAGATTAAAGTTAGATTAAAGTTAGATTAAAGTTAGATTAAAGTTAGATTAAAGTTAGATTAAAGTTAGATTAAAGTTAGATTAAAGTTAGATTAAAGTTAGATTAAAGTTAGATTAAAGTTAGATTAAAGTTAGATTAAAGTTAGATTAAAGTTAGATTAAAGTTAGATTAAAGTTAGATTAAAGTTAGATTAAAGTTAGATTAAAGTTAGATTAAAGTTAGATTAAAGTTAGATTAAAGTAAGATTAAAATTAACCAAATTAGGCCTAATATGTATTCGAACTAAAGAGAAAATATCTGTATACACAAAGTTATTCTTAAAATAATTAGTAATATGATCTAGGATTAAGTTTTTTTACGTTAATACAGAAGCCCAATAATTAAAATAAAAGGTAATTTAACTTAGTTATAAATTATTATAAGTTAGAGTAAGGCGTGGACCTAACAAACTAGAGACTTAATTTAAAGTTAAAAATATAATAAACGCGCACAGTAATAAATTCTATGAAATATATTTAAATTAAACAAAGTCTTAATATTTATTTGAGGTCGTCCACAAAGCTTATTTATCCTTCTATTCAAGTTAAAATAATTATTATTCCGAGCACTTTCACAAAAGGTCTAACAAATATGGCTTTAAAATGGCGACCAACGAATATTAGCCATGTGGTTGATGATGACGCGGACAAGTTGTTTAAAATGGTGTATCCTCGCAGCAGACGATTATATTTTATTCAGTTAAATATTTCTAAAAACAATAAACTAATAATAAAATAGTTAATCATATATAAAATAAATTACAAGTATTTTATCTTTACCAAGTAAATACGATGCCTTTATTAAAAGGTATTAATGCATGCACTATATTACACATCATAGATAACATTCCAAAACAAAGAATAGGTACTTTTAATATATGTTTAAAATATTGTTTCGGATTGGGTAAAAAGAAATTGTTAAAAGTAATGAAATAATGTGAGAAAACTTAAGTTTAAGTTATTTTAAATGTAAAATATAACATGTAATTAAAAAACTTAACATTCATAACAAAACAGTGTTCTTTTACAAGTGTTGGTAACCTAAAACCTAAACATATGATTTTTGAACTGTCATCCAGGTAAAGACCTATCGTGAATGAATTATACGTGGTAGGAATAGCCTTGTGTGACAGCTAACCAGATGATCTACAAGCTCTTATGTTGATCAGCTGTTACTTCTGGCAGTCAAAACTCCCACAGCAAAATGTTTGTTTTTAATTAGTTTTCTTCTTTCAGGTGTTTTGACATTATTAAAATATGAAAACAACTGTTTGGAAGTTTTTTGTGGTAAATAATGTCTTTAGTTCTATAATTTACAAATATCAAAGTAGATAGAGCTTATAAAACTCTGCCTTCACATTCTAAAGAAAGATGATGAACCAGAGGAATGGAGGCAGTTGATGACGTTTATACAACCATTATTCATGTGTTTGTTTACAAAATGAAAACATTGTATTTACAAACTAATAATGAGCAAGGTATTTTCCATAAAAACACTATTTTTGTTATAATAATTATTATTATTTTATAATTTAATTAAAGAAAGTTAAATTGTGACTACGATACTTTTTAATTTATTATTTCATGCGCTTATATATTGTTACCACAACAACGATACAAAAAACACAATAGTTTTAATTTTTCTAAACAATTATTAATTAAAAAACAATCCAACATTACGTATTAACTCGTAAGGAGAATCGTGCATCAAAACATTTTTGAGAAAACCAAATTCTTTTTCTCAACAAAACTGATGATTTCAATTCAAAAACTAGTTTTTTAGTTTTGAAATTTGTTTTTGTTTCCTTCTAAAAGCTGTTTTAATTGATTAAATTAGAAGTATTATATTTTCCTAACCTATTAACTGGAATTGTTTGATTTTTTTAAATATTCTAATGAATAACTTTATATACATGAACGTGTAATATATTTCAATACGATCGACTGAATACTTTCTCAACTATTTAATATTTACCACTACATTTACATATTACATTTTTAAGAAGTAGTTTGTTTTTATTTATTTACTGTTTATCCTACTGTATTAAGGTTTTAAAGTAGGTATATCAGATTAATGGTGGATTAGTTCTGAACCAGTACATATTTGATGTATGCCTTTAGGATGTGGGACATTTAAAATATCTTGAGAAACATCTCACGGTGTTGATAGTCACATAGGACATGTTTGCACGGATACACAATATTTTACATGCTCGACAACGGGCGATTGTAGCGCTCATTTGAACTAACTAACGTTTGATCTCATCTACAAACCCACACAAAGACCCCACCGTACGTACTGAGGGTATTTATTCCTAAATTACTTCTTACTCTTCCTCCACCTAAATGAGGGTACATTTAATCTAAAATTGTACCTCCCTCAATCCCATTCCATTAGCAAGATGGCTGCACTCGTACAGCCCTAGTAATGTTTGTATGTAATACATGTAAAGCAGATAGTAATTGTGTGTTCAGAAAAAGATAAGTCACTTACAGATAAGCTGGAAAGCTGAAATTTCGTGGGAAGGTAGAGGGATTACCTCATGTAACCAGAACAATTTCAAACTGGGGCTCTAGGAAAGGGTGTGTGTGTTTGTTATAATTCTAAGAACTTTAAAGAGGAGGTATATAGTTAACATTGTGTCAGACAAGTAAAGGGACAACTCCAGATAACCAAACAAATCTTGAGCGCTTTTTTAACTTAGAAGAGTGATTTGGATAAAAGAGTGTGAAGGGAAGTTTAAAACTATCAAAAATAATAGATGGATCGATAGCTAAGCTATTATATTTGTTAGTTACGGTTATATCTGCATCTAAATGTGATTTTGATTAAATTGAAAAATGACACCTGGACACAGGAATCGTACTCGGGACCTTTGGCTCAACATGCCAGTGCTCTCTCTACCACTGAGCTATCCAGGAATAGTCCACTGCTCAGGGTTATTCCCCACTAATATTTTAAGGAAGAGTCTGTCATGGACGTGTGGACATCCTAGATAGCTCAGTGGTTACAGAGCGTACTAAATTAAAGGTCCCGGGTTCGATTCCCGCATACAGATGTCATTTTTCATTTTAAATAATATGATATTTAGATGTGACTATAATCGTAATTAACAAATAATATAATAGCGTAGCGAGTTTATCAATTATAATAGTGTTTTGTTCAATAATAACTAAAATTAGATACCTTTAGTTAGTGTATTTATAATTATTTTATTTCAACTAAATTAGTGGGTTGAATATAATCAACAAATAAACTATACCCTAACTAAATTTCTTGACTCTTTTACCTCCTTTTTAATGAACTCATTGTTTTATTTATACAAATATGGAAGAATACTGTCAGAAGTGATCCAAAATCTGGATTATTAAGATCTTCCTATAGCCATCGTCATTTCGTTTCCCTTAGAATATTAATCCATTTAAAAATAATTATTTTTAATATCGAACCGTGATTTATGATAGTGTTTACTTCGAACGGGAAGAAAAAAAAGAAAATATCTTATCTTCCAAATTGACTTGGGGGGAAAAAAAGGATATATTTACCAAAAATTTTAATCCAATTTTTCACTATCCTTTGCTAAGGACATTAAACCTTCCCGAGCTAGCCACTACAGGTAGGAGGAAGGTAGAATTCAGATGAAAAGTACACTCAAGGAGTGGTACCAAAAATTAAGAATGAAATAATAACAAATAATGCCAATATATGATTTGTAAGTAATTATTGATTCAAAGTATTATTTTTCTCTCGGAGCAGACATGATACATAGACTACTAATTTATTTGATGCACTTAAAAGGATGTTAGAAGTTAATTTGACTATTAAACTGCTGCAAACACACGAGCAAATATAAACACAGTTAGTTCCTAGTTCATTTCTCTCCACAACAATACAATCATCCCCAAACCAACCCCTTTCAACCCCTGCTAAGGAAGTTAACCAAGTCTTACCCCACACCCCTCATTTGTACGCGTAGCTCATCTGTAAACCAACCTTGGAATTGAATTACCAAACCTCTTTTGTTTGGTGGGCGGAACTCAATCAGTTTTCTAAACGCGCGCGTATCGTACAACTTGATGCTGGTGCCTGGAGGTGAGACAGTTAATTGTTCGTTGTACAAAGCAAGTGGATAAACTTGGGGAGTTCAAGATCTTCGGTACTAAGGAGGCCGGCTACTGGACTATCATGGATGTAAACAGTGGAATACTCTAAATACCTTCTAGAGGCAGCGAATTTCAACAAAAATACATCTGGAGAAGATTACTCCAAATTTTCAAAAATTGGGGAGGAAGACCGCGCCAAATAACTTTTAGAGACAAACAATTTTCAAAAAAAAATATTGGTATGTTGGGGAGACGGGGGTGGAAGTCAAGACACTAGAAAATTATTTATTTTTACTACACCCCTTACACAACCACTGGCTGTACATGTGTAAAGTATGGACGTGGCTTGTTGTCAATGTACAGAACTATCTTCAACTATACAGTACATCCTCAACACTCAGAACACTATACAGTACATCCTCAATACTCAGAACACTATACAGTACATCCTTAATACTCAGAACACTATACAGTACATCCTCAACACTCAGAACACTATACAGTACATCCTCAATACTCAGAACACTATACAGTACATCCTCAACACTCTGAGTCTTACCACAGGTATAATTTTAAATAGGTTTGCTTACCACGCCAATCCTTAGCCCATAGGTAGGGTTGTTAAAAGTTATAAAGTTAGGTATGTTTAAGATAATTATGTATAAAGATAGATAGGTATAACTTTATATACACGTGAGTAAATATGATCAAATGAGTGGTACAGCAGGAACCTGAAGGTTTCCCAAACTATCTTTCATAGGGAAGAACAAACAGGCTATGTGGGGTCAAGACATTAATTTTTGAATGGCATTCTTAATTCTTCCTTTCAGGAATTTATTAGTGCTACTACAGCCTCTGTTTTTCTAGGACGATAGCTTAGCCATTCAATAATAGCTATATATGGTGTAGGCCCATTGTTAGCAGAATTGGGTGTTATGTTGCATACTGATAGGTGTAAGGAAGCGTTTCGTTGCTTGGAAAGGTTTCAGAGGGAAGTAGTGTCCACATATAGTAACGGTAGAATTCCCCTCCGCTTTATTGTAGGTGATAGGGTGTTTAAAGGATTCCCCCAGAGCTATGCAGCTGACAGGATCTCGGGGGAGTTTTTAGAGATTTAATGGACCACGGTGGGTGGACTGTTTCTTAGCCCCCTTTCCTGTGATCCTTTGGGACGATGAAGACCCCTCTGTTACAAGAAGAGACCACGTCAATCATATTGAAATGTATTAATATGTTGCACTAAAGTGTGTAAGAAGTAATGTTCCTGATTTATTGTTGGCAATTGTTGCAACGTACCTCAGAGGAGGTTCGAAACTATAATATTTTCTCAGGCCTGACATGTTGATCTTTTCTGTAAGATCTCTCCCCTGATTTTGAACTTGGTCTGATTACATCAAATTTATTGATACTGCATATGAGTTGTTGTTTCCCATTGTGAAGTTACTGGTTGTATTTTGCCTGGGCCCTGTAATGGTCAGTACGTGTAGTAATCCCCTTTGGATTTGATGTATTGCTAGAAAGATGGAAATAAGTATAGGTTCTTTAGCTTCCTATTGGTGGACGTGACTCTGGGTGTAAGTTAATATGGTCCTACCCTTCCCCCCACTTCAACTGTGGATCTTTGACTTCTTCTACTCCTTGGAATCTTCTAGTCTTGCTGGTTGTTTGTGATGCATGATGATAGGATGACGTCGACATCCATCAACATTTCACGTTGGATTTTTTTTTTTTTACGGTCGCAATACTTTACCTTTTGTGTTTTTGTGTTTTGTGAAAGTTAAAAAATATAAATATTTGCATATAGCTTGAAAGTTATTGGTTTAATACAAATATGCTTCGAATAAATATTTGTATTATAAATAGATCTACATATTTGTAATGATAAGTAAATTCATATCTCAAATAGTTCGGAGGTATAATAAAAAAATTATAATTTACGCATCTGACCGGAGCCCTTAAAGTCATTTTGTTTAGATATTGAGAGTAGCCATTTTGTTTGGAATATTTATAAATGTTTAGAAATAAATTTAATCAAAATCGTTGGAGCCGATTTTGAGAAAATTGACTTTTTCTCTTTTTGCCCTTCAGTAAACTACCCTTAATTTTAGGGTTAGATATCCAATTCTAAAAACCCTTCGGGGCAACCCTATGAAAACCCTAGATACCAAATTTTAGCCCGATCGGTAAAATAGTTTAGGCTCTAGTTGGAGGTATAGACAGACATACGAAAATTCAAAAACCTATTTTTTGGATTCAGGGGGTCATAAAACGTCGAGATTCATCAAAATCTCGAGTTCGATTTTTTTAACGATCACAATACTTTCTCTAACTGTAAGCTAGCGAGAAAGTTAAAAAATGCACTATCACATTTCTCGACATCTTCTTTGTAAGGAAACACAATATGTTTCTATAGTTCCTGTAGCTATAAAAATATAAAGTAAAATAAACTCTAGCATTACTCAACCAAACGAGAATATATCTGCTACAAGACCATAACTGGCTACCTCGCTTCCTCTATTTGTAAAGGATAAAAACCAGAAAACATATTAAGAAACACGGCTTAAAATAATAATAATAGCTTCAGCAATTTTTATTTTATAAATGAAAGGTTAGTATTTAAAAAAATCTTTGTTTATCAATATTTATTGTATCTTATATTAGTACATAAAAAATCTGTATTAACTAGTACACTTCATTTAAGTAGTTTTATTTTTCAATTAATCTTTTTATGTTTAAATTAATACAACTGTTAACCTTTTTTGTATTTAAAAAAAAAATTGAAGTTACTTTTTTCTTCTAGTTAATTATCAGCCCAAATATTTGCACACCAATGACTTCACAATGATTGGTGATTGATTGATCTTTTGTGCTATAGATAGCTCGCAGAATTATATTTAGCTACCAAATACTCAAATAACTTTGTTCAATACAAATATTTTAATTGATGAATATTAGACTATGATAGGGTCAATGACTGTGGTGTTCGTGATCCGGACAGGCTGTCTGGTCGGTGAGACTATAATCCCCTGTTGGCAGGACCTTGTTAACTTCTATCTCCGACGCGGCGCTCAGGGTCCTGGCACGGGACAGCACTGCAGTCAGTTCTGTGGAGGACAAGTACCGAGGTTAGGATAATATACATGGAGGAATGTGTAATCTTCATATATTGTTACAGTGAGGCTTGTGATAGTTATAAAGTTACTTTACTTACTAAATCCCCTGTATTCAGTTTTTACCAACGTAATTTACTCAAATAATGGCGTGGAAGTTAACAAAAATGAGTAGGAAAGAGAGCTTTACCTAAGAAAGGCAAGAATTTTAAATGCGCAAGGATAAGATGCAAGGTGGTCGACCTCTTGGTCAAGTACTTATCTAGAGGTCATGGTTCAATTCCCCGTTCTGTTCCCGCAGAGCACCTAAAAGTCTACATAGGTGACGACATATCTCACGGTCAAATAGCGCTTAGAAAACAAAAGAAGAGAGAGAGACACGATGGTGGAACGACAGGTTGAAGTGTCTGTGGAGGTGAAGAATAAAGCATTCATAAGAAGATTTAAAAAGAGGAATGAGGAAAGAAAGGAAGAGTATAGGGAGAAGAAGAAAAAGAGCGATGCAAGTGTTACGTGAAGACAGGTAATGTTGGGTGCAAAACCGTACAGAAATGCTGGAAAGGAAGTAAGAAGTTGTTATTTAGCCAGGTAAGAAACAGTAGGAGAGAAGCTAGAATGATGGTTGAAGAAGGAATAAATAGGAACTATAGATGAGATAGGAGGAGGAAATTAATGAGAGTGAAACAGAAAAGCATGAATAAATAGCAAAAGAGCAGGAAATGGGTCCCAAATGTAAAAAGCTGGAGGATGCAGTCAAGAGTTTGAAACAAAGAAAAGTACGGGGCGTGGATGAACTGACTGTAGAAATGATAAGCACTACAGGGGAATCCTGTATACAGAGTGCTGAGAGTGTTATGTAAGGTGGATGTAAGGTGCCATAAGACTGGAAGAAGGAAGTTATAGCATAGATTTTTAAGAAAGGATACAGGAAAAGGTGTATGAATTATAGGGGAGTAAAGCTGATGTTTCACTTTATAAAAAAAAATATTTGATAAGATACTAGAAAAGAGAGTAAGAAATATAATAAAAGGAAGGTAGAGAGAGGAACATCACCGATTTAGGCAACAGAGTTCTGATATAGACTTGATTTTCGCTATAACACAGCTCATGTGAAAATGTTAGAATTTAGGAATGACTTGGTAATGGTATTTATGGATTTGGAGAATATATTTGATAGTTTGGATGGAAATGAAATTTTAAAGCACTGTAAGAGACTGAAGTAGAAAAATAAGTTTAACTTTCCTCATCCCTAATCAATTAGCGAAATTAGTAGATAGACATATAACCTGAACGGGTAGTAAGACACGGCGATAAAAGAATAATAAAAAGAGTTTTAACTCAATATGACAACGAAAAACATTTTGTTGAGAAACCTGAAGCGAACTTTCCCAGAGCCTTCCTCTCGGATGTCAAAGATATAATTCCACTTTTAGCTTTGCATTCTTAAATACATCGGGTGGTAAGGTTCATCGGGTGTACAATTGGGTCGCTCTCTCTCTCACCCATTCATTACGTTACTTATACACTTGGTACTTTCAAATATCATTTCTTATAGTGACAAACATTCATTCAAACAAGTGATTATATTTTTAAATGGTTTCTTTTAGATAACAAGAGTTTGTGAAGATATTTATTGAGAAGGCTGTCACACACTCACCATAATTCTTACTGTCCCGAGTCAAACAGAGCCAAGCCACGGCATAGTTCGTGTAGTCGGTGTCTAGAATGTAGTACTTTCCATTACCGGCTGAAACAAATATATATATACATTAGTATATGTCACTGGATTATTGTAAGATCAGTCTTTTTGTAATACAGCTATATCCCTCCAGATGTATTATAATGGAGACTTCTGACCACAAAAATGTTGTCCTACTCGAGTCGTTTTATAGCGAGGCCAACACATCCAGACGTGTTGTAAAACTTGCCCAGCCGCTAGAAACGCTGTTTCATTCTGCTGCGGGTGTTTGTTAGTTGGGCAGCGGCAAAATTACCTCTTTACCAATAAACGTGGAGTGTAGTTCACAAGGTGATTTCTCTGCTGTATCAAACGTGACTGAAAGTGTTTTAGGGAATAGAGTGATAAAGAACACTTTTCATGTGACCTTGAATAAGTTCTACGAGGGAGTAGAGCAGCCACAGAGAAACCCAGGACAAAGCAGCTTGTGTTGGAAACTATGCAGGTCCACGTCTTACTACACGCTCGATTTATACGCCTTAAGTACTAATTACTCTAATGGGCTAGGAATGGGGAAGGTTGAATATAGATGAAGTGAACCAACATTTGCGCGAAGGAAGAGTGGCAAACCATTTAGGAAAAAAACCACCCCCGATTCACCCGAGCGAGATTCGAACCTCGATCTCCCCGTCCTCGGCAGTCTAGTTCAACATGAAACTAGCGCGTTAGCTAACTACGCCACCGAGGTGGGTCATGATATGAAATTCAGCTTTTAAAGTGTTCATTAACAGAGACAGTTCAAGACAGAACGAGAGGCAGCAGTTGCTGGATCGAGGGCGGGGCTTTCATAAGTGTCTTTGCAAGCGATAGAAAACACGCGCTGCACAAAGCGCTGTTGTTGCCACACAAGGGAACTCAAGTGCAATTCAAAATGTCGTTCAAGTCTGGGTATTGATAGTAAGTGAACTCGGTATCATTTTGAATTTTACTGTAAGATATTATTTATTTGTCATTTGATTGATTAATTGGCACGTAAACATACTGAATTTTTCATGTTTTTTTAAATCTTATTTTATTGTAAACAATTAAAATTGCAATGATGAATTGGATTGATGAACAAACTCAATTTCTACAAACCTCTATAATTGTGTAGAATTTCTTAAGCATACATCTTAATTTTTAAAATCTTATTTTACACTGATATACTTTTGAATTTTTACTTTAGATATCACCCTTGCAAAAAAGGAATTCATAAAGTTTAACTTTGTTACATTATTTAGACATATTTAGTTAATTTTTCAGTTACTAAGTGGCTATTGGGTAATATTACAGTAGTTATAACTAGTTTTTCAATCACTGTGACTTGGTTTATTTTTACTGACTTTATAAAACATTTATTTACTTTTAAATTATTGTTTTAATTCCTAAAAAAATATCTGCCTTATATGCTCATTAATACGTTGTGGACTAATGAGATTCTAAAAAGGCTAGACGAGTTAGCTTTTTATAAAACGGCTGAAGTTAGGACAGCATTTTTGTAGTCAAATGAGTCCGTTGCAGTAAAGCTAGGGGCTCTAACTGCAGTACAAAGAGACTGATTTTACTATTAGCCTGTGATATATTATACATAGTTAAATTAAATATTGTATTAATTTAATATACATTATATATCATATAATATTAATATACATTGAGAATGAGAGCCTCGAAGAGGTCTGGATAGTTTAGGTTTGTTTGATTTATTTTGGATTTAAGACTACACACAATATATATTCTATTTTTATTAAAAACAGTTTAGTTTTAATTGACACCAACATGGTATAAATATGACATGCTATTGTATAGGACTATAGATAAATGTAATTCACAGGTTAAACAACCACTTTAAGCACTTTAATGGCGAAGGAGAATAAAAACAAGATAGTTCAATCATCGAGTGCTAACTTCATTTTAAAAATCGAAGTTTTATGGAGGGTTTATAAATAATAGACCAGTGCCGTGTCAGACTGAATAACTCACCAGATGTCTGTCCCGCTCTACTGAGTGTAAACTTTGCGTCACTGGAGGCGGCGTCTTCCTTCGTCAGAACACCGGACATACTCTGGTACTCCGAGGACCTGGATTCATAAACAACTTGTTCAGCTATTGACAGATGTAATAACAGCAGCCCAGTTAAACTAAGGAAACAATTCATAAACAACTTGTTCAGCTAGTGACAGATGTAAATCACAGCAGCCCAGTTAAACTAAGGAAACAATTCATAAACAACTTGTTCAGCTAGTGACAGATGTAGCAGCCCAGTTAAACTAAGGAAACCATTCATAAACAATTTTAGAGGACAGACCCTGAAATGACACTTATGTCCTGGAATGATTTTATATGATTTTTTAACTATATTAATTCAATTTTAATTCTATCTGGATTAAATAAAAGTGTTTTAAACAAATCATTTGATAAAAGACTTAAATGTAAAATCTGGCAATAGTTCAGATTATTCTAGCTAGTGATAGGTGTTTATTATTTTGACTTTTTTGTGCTCTATTGCGACGTTTTTGATCCCCTGAACAAATTAAAATTAGCTTTAACGATGCCTTCTTTGTGCTTGTATCTTGGCCTAGAGAAAAAACCATTTTACCAATCGGGCTAAAACATGGTATCCAGGGTTTTCTAAACTATCCACTTAACAACAACGTAATTGGAATCAGTACAGTATAGTAGTTTATTAGTGTTTAAATATATATTTCTTAAATTTATTATATTTAGATATTTTTCTGTCTTATCCCCAGTGTTTTATTTAAAGTTGAAACAGAAGCCTGCACCACAACACGATGCCTGGTTTGAGCAATGTTACCAAGTCAAGTGTTATCCCTGGAAAAACACAACATGCATTGTGGGGGAAAGGTTTGTTGAGTGGAACCTCACAAACATAGTAATTGGCTCCAAATGGCTAACAACTGTGACATTCCCTCTATCATGTCTCCTACTTGTTATTTCAGAATGTTGATTCTGGTTCTGTCTGAACATAAGCTATGCTCATACCCATAATATATCTTGAACACAATTTTTGATGTCCCCTAGAATTATCTGCCCTGTACAAATGGTAATGGCCTCGGTAATGGCCTGGATTTAGATAATAGCTTGCCATATATTACTTTAACACTAACACCTTTCCGTAAAATGTATTTTACTTACGTCTTGTTGTAAAACATGGTGAGAGAATTGAGTTTATCGCCTTCTTGAGTGAGGACATTGTGGAGGCATTTGGCGTTGGACCGGCCAAGTAATGAACTTGGGGCGTTCGTCTTCACGGTGTGCCATGTGCCAAGAAACTGGAAATAAAACATTATAGCAATGTTAGTAAGTTGAATAATATTTACTAAGAAACTGCGCAAACAAGAGAACAGCACAAGCCCGTATCAGGGAGTTATATTCCGGGGCAGGGGAGGGGGAAACAAACCAAAAATAGAAATATTTTACAGCACACATATTAATTTAATATTTTACTCTAATATCATATTTTGTAAAAAAAAAAATAATTACAATACAAAGTTATCACGACGAGGTCCTTGTTTCGCAAAACGTGGGATAACGGATCAATATATTATATCTCACGGTGAACACACGTGGGATAACGGATCAATATATTATATCTCACGGTGAACACACGTGGGATAACGGACCAATATATTATATCTCACGGTGAACAGACGTGAGATAACGGATCAATATATTATATCTCACGGTGAACACACGTGGGATAACGGACCAATATATTATATCTCACGGTGAACACACGTGGGATAACGGATCAATATATTATATCTCACGGTGAACACACGTGTCAAAATAAATAAAATCTTTATTTTGGAAAGAGAGAATGGTTGAGTTTAAATTTTTATGTAAAAAAGTCTGATTATATTTTGTATGCACTACTTTTAAAAGGACAAATGTCCATAACAGAAAAAATATAGGTCGAATCGATAAATAAGCAGTGATCGGTATTTTCTAAAACAGACTTGGTTGATTTAACTCTAAAACAACTTTGTTATGGGAGCTTTTTACTTTCTTTGTAGAAACAAAACAAGCTTATATGATATATAACTTTGGTTTTTATTCCTCTACAACTCTAATGTATGTGCACTTTTTTTCTAAACAACTTAATATCCCCCTATCCTCTAGATTGAGCTTTTAAGGATCAGTTATTTTTTTTAAATGACTTTTTTCACAAAAAACATGTTTAAAAACTGAGAGTTAAGTCTTTTTACTATGTGATAAAGGCCATATTAAAATAAATATTCATTATATGTTCCTTCTAAACAACTTATTAATAAATGTTGTCCTGCTTACAATTTTCTTACATTTGGCTTAGAGTTAATTGGATAGATGAAACGTGTATGAAGAATGTTTTCTGGAGCAAAGAAGTGTATTTCTCAATAAAGCAATAAAGATAGGCTAATTTTATTCTTTTAATTTCAGTGATATTAAATTATTGTTAAGCAATCCCATTTAGCTAAGATCTTGTGGATAGTTATTCATGTTCAACTCACGTGTTTATTCGCTGCTTGGCGGTACGATAACCTTCCCAAAATGGTCGAATACAAAGAAGATTATTGTTAAGGTAAAACCAATCGACAAATAAGTAGATAGATGACAGTTCGAACAAACATTATAAAGGTATACGATATCTTATTACGTATAGTTCACACCGCTGGGTATGTAGCTAAACGTAAAGATGGTCTAGTCTGGTCTACAGATGAGTTCGAGCTTTGGTCGGGTATAAATTAGTGTCCAACTACCTATATTTAGGGTCCAACTACCTATAATTAGTGTCCAACTACCCGATAGCTAATAGTGTTTGTCTAGTCTAGTCACTATGAGAACGTAAAATGTTCACTTTTACCGGATGAAACTACCAGTTCGTTTACAGTCAACTATTTACATTGTTAATAAAGAAAAAGAGAATAATATTTGATAATTTACAAATGAAATGGGAAGGGAAAAAATTGTTTAATTTGCACTTCTAGGTCTATTAACGTGTTTTCATAAACAAAACTGAGCCGAAATTTAAAAAAACAGATAAGACCTTAATTAATTGATATCTGTGTTTAATTTAAATAACTAACTGTTATGAAATGTAAGAGAATACGGAAAAATTGATTACCAAACATAATTTTAGAAAAGCTTAAAATTAATAGCCAAACAACAATTTACAACTAGTATGGACATTTGATAGTCTCTGATTCCTGTATAGCTTATAAATTATAAGATTGTAACTATTATTGACGTTCTGAAAATTGAAAATTGACACCTGGACACGGGAATCGAACCCGGGACCTCTGGCTTAGTACGCCAATGCTCTACCACTGAGCTATCCAGGATTCGTCTCGTGCCCTGGGTCATTCTTCACTCATATTTTAAGGCAGAGTCTATGATGGACTGGCGGAAATCGTCGGCTACAAGTATGTGATTATATTAATATCACGAGCCATCGGATAACGCAGCCATCTGCGACTCGGTAGTTGNCAGTCCATCATAGACTCTGCCTTAAAATATGAGTGAAGAATGACCCAGGGCACGAGACGAATCCTGGATAGCTCAGTGGTTAGAGCATTGGCGTACTAAGCCAGAGGTCCCGGGTTCGATTCCCGTGTCCAGGTGTCATTTTTCAATTTTCAGAATATGATATCTAGTGGAGTAATTCCCTACTAATAAGCATAAATAATAGCTCTGGCTATTAATTCTTAATATTATTGACGTGTTTAATTGAGAGACTGTCTACCACTAATGATACGTCGAGAGCAGATTTCTCTTACCGCTGAGGTGTCAAAGTCGCCTAAAGCACTTTTCTCCGGGCAGTCTGCAAACACCTGTGCCGCCAGCACCAACATGCCAAGTAGTATCAGCGCCATGTCTTCAGATGTGGACTACAGTACAACTACCACATATTGAACAGGGTTTATATAAGTTCTACAGTGTCCTTGTAAGTTGTACTTTCAATGCTCATGACGTTATATTAGATCATAGGTCTAGGGGTCAATAGTTTGATAACTCACAAACATGGAAACAACATGCATCTATGCTACTTAGTAAAAATTGTTCATTCGTTAAAAAAACTAAGTCAATTCTACTAGCTCATTTAATGTTCGCATCGTAGAAAAGTAATATAAATAAAACTATTTTATAAATTCTATAAAACTTCTCTTATGATTATGTTTATGACTCAATCGATTGTTTACATATAATATTTAATTTGTTTATTTTAGTTAGCTAATGTTTCACCTTTAGGCTATACTTTGTTGATAATACTTTATTATCATTCAGATTGCAATAAGAAAGTAAATAAAAAGCTACATATCCAGAGTAAAGGCAGTTATAATTATATTTAATTATGGTGTTGAACCTATCCTCAGAAACAATATGTTTGTAAATTTATATTGGTTGTAATATACCATATACTATTTTTACACTTCGAACCCTTGCAGCTCCAACTATCCCCAATATTTTTAAACATACATCCAAAGGAATTTTCAAAATAAAATTCACTCTCTCTCTCTGTATTATTATTATTATTATTATTATTATTATTATTATTATTAGGTGTTCTTTCTTACAAAAGGTCCATTTTTGTCAGTGAACTTTGACCTCCAATGCACCCTGTCCTTTGCCTCCTCCTTAAGCTCACAGAATTTTCTTCTTTCCTTCAAATCATCCAATATTTGAATCTTCCTTCTTTTTAAGTTCCTCTTTCCCTCAACCTTTCCTTCTATGACGTTGTGCAGAAGACAGGTCCTTCTAAGGATGTGTCTGATCCAGTTTGCCTTACACCAAAGAATCACATCCAAAGTGGATCTCTTTTCACCCACTCTTAGGACCAATTATCTAAGTCTTGTTGTAAGGATTAGACTCCCCTTACTCTTTTTTAATGTTTCTGTAATTATGTTGTTTACAGTTGCTCTATTATCCCGACATGTTTCGGTGCTAAAGTGGACGCACCATAATCATGGAGATGAACATCATTACAGAAACATTAAAAAGGAGTAAGGGGAGTCTAATCCTTACAACAAGACTTTAGATAATTGGTTTTACGATGCTATCTTAATTTTCATATAACATTAAGTAACTATGTAGCCTATTTTATTCAACTCTTAATTTTATATTTTACACCAGACTTTTACTCTCTACTATCCAATTTTAGTGTTATGTAAACAGTCAGGTTTACCTCACTTGGAATATCAACATCATTTGACTAATTTCCAATTAACTTTTTCAAGTATGGTTTATAATTTCATGATAATTGAATTTCAAATTTCAATTCATTCTAATTCCTGTTTGATTGTTTACACTCTGTATTTATTCCTTTTCACAACCATTCCACTGTATTCAATTTGATTTTACTTTCAAGATTTAGAACTGGCTTAAACTCTTATTAACTTTTAAATTAAAATAACTAGTGGGTTAATCCATTTTATTCAACCACATTTTATACTTTATTAAATTGTAATTATAAGATTGTTTCTGGTCAATAACGTCTGTTATTTAATCTACTATTGTGTGCATTAACTTTTTCACTCTCATGAAATTACGGTTATATGACAACACTTTATTTACTTAATTTTTACTCATATCATTGTATTCTTTTTATACTTTGACTTTAACTAAATATGTTTAAACTTATTAACCATCATTTTATTATATTCAATTTTAACATTCATTTATCTATATTATCAAGCATTATCTAAGTCTTTATATTATTTTAACATATCTTACACTCCTTACGGAAGATTATTTTAGAATGTTTTCTAAAATGTTACATATGAGAGTGTGACACCACCTAACCTCCATGCGGTGCAGTTCTTGAGGTGGGTTAGTTCACCAACTGCCACTAAAGGGAGATACCTCGATATCGACTGGTATCGCAATAATCGATACTATGCGCTATAAATATCGATACTACTCTTTAGTATACCACACGGTTAACTCCTCAAACGGGCTGGGGATAGTGATAGGCATAATCGAATGATTCATTCGATTCTTTTAAAAGTGATCGAATGAATCATTGGAATTATTTTGAGAATTATTAGTGAAGAAAGGGAGAAACTATAATAATCGGAACAACGCTAGTGGACAGACATTAGTTAGCCTACTAGTTGTAGTTATTACCTGACAAGTAATAACAGTTCTAACTGTAGGCCTACTACTAATATTGTCTGGTCGCACCGTGTTATAATTTCTTTAAATATCCTAATTGACTAGTCTCCATATTTAGTGACATATGGAATCAAATAATTGAAACAAACTAAACAAATTTTATTTTGGCCGATTTTCTATGCTTATAAAATTAGGATATATTCAATTTTATGTTGAATTGTATCGAATAGGGTATCGAGTATTGAGAAAAGTAGGTATCGGCCCAAAATTGCAAACGTTTTCTCTCTTGTCTCGTCTAAAACCAGGTCATTTTAATTTTAGTCTAGACTGGGCTCGAGCGCAGTCCTCCTTTGCATCTTTCCTAACCTTGTTTCACTTCACCACACAGGAATAAATACAAGTTCTTTGAAATAAATCAACAATCAAGTCAACAAGATAACTCAAAGGGCGGTATGTCAAAATAAAAAGTAAAACAAGAAGGTTACACTAGTTCCTTAGAGAACCGCATCGATACATTCGAGGACTAAAAGAACACAACTTGCAATCACTTGGATATGAACTTTGACCTCCTGAGTTAAAAGTCCATCATATTGTCCATATTGACCGTAGATTGAAACAAGTCGTTGACATATGGACCCTTGTGTAGCAAAATCAAACATGACTGATATCAATATCGAAACTAATATCATTTTCTCTACTTTTAGTTACTTGTTTGAATAAAATCCATCACGTTTCTCTGCTAGAATATTGTTTTTATCTGATGGGTTTGTGCTGATCTGAAATTTGACCACTAATTTTAAACTTAAATGTGTCATTATTATACACAAATAAGCATTACGATACTAATTAAGACGTGGTGCTATAAGGCGAATAAAATATAGTATTTACCAACTTATTACCAATGTACAGTAAAAAGCTCATTTGTAGCTTCATTGGTCGAGGCTGCATAGTAATAAGAGAATAAGGATGTATTAATTTCGGCCCGCCACCCTCCTACCCAATATAATCGCCAACTAATTTTGAAAGAGATCTTTCCCAATCCTTATAAAATGTGTGAGGGATATAAACCCGAAACAAAGAACCCACACATCCCCCCACCAACCCACCCCATTCCTTCCTCTCCATTGACTTCAAATAAATATATTAAATATAGTTGCTTAGTAAATATCTTAGTATCTCTCGCTAATCTTATAGGGGTTGGTAAAGCTCTCTTTCAAAACTGGTTGGTGGTTAAATTGGGTAGGAGGGGGTAGGTAGGGTGCGTGGTGGTGGGTGGGCGGGCCCAAATTAATACAGCCTTAATCTCTTATTATCATGCATCCGAGACCAATGAAGCTACAAATGAGCATTTTACTGCACATTGATAAGAAGTTGGTAAATACTATTTTTTATTCAGCCAGAGCTCTTAGTTTAAATACCTTCGTTTGCTCCAGTCACCATAGCGCTACCTATCCACATTTGTTAGTTCTTATTTATTGACGCATTAAATACTTACCGAAATATTCTCTGCGAAGGAGGAGGCTAGATTAGAGCGGCGAGGGAAGGAAGAAACTAACGTGATATATCCCAGTCGGGACTCGAATCTTGACCTCCCTTGTCCAGAAATACAATTGGCTATATTGTGAGCCTCTACCAGCAATTGCGGACCAAATTGTAAGCCTCCCTTTAAAATAAATACATAAAATTAATTTGGTTGAGTCTTAGGAAACCTTAGCAACTTTAGTTGAATCTCTCTGAGCAATATAAAGTACGTGAGTACTAATATATTACCTAAAATCAACTAATATATATATAAATTAGATATCAACCTTTGTACGGGAAGGTTTGGGTCTTAATAGGCCGTGCATCCACCCCTTTACAAGGGTGTTTACACGGCGCCCGGGAAAACTGCGCCCACACGACCTTGTCTGTCTCACCTAAATAATTTTAACAAGGTCGTGTGGGCGCAGTTTTCTCATTTTCCTCACGGCCTTACCGTTTTAACCGGCGAAGATCGGTTCATCGCACCTGTCTCTTTGCCTGTTGTATAGGTTAGGTTAGGTTAGGTTTTTCAATTAAATAAAGATTAGTGTGTATCTGTAAGCATTTGATGTGAACGTATAAATTGAAGTTACCAAACTAATTCTTGCCGACTTTTTACTAAATTTTTTGAATCTAGGCTAAGACTCTTCAAACACTTTGCTAGGTCCTTGGGACATACTTGTTTTTTAAGTGTGTAAAACACTGTGTGGGGGGCACTTTTCCCACCTATTAGTGTGATGATTGATGCAATTTTCCCTTAATCCGTTATAAACGTGCTAAACCCGTTAATTTACACCTCTTGTGATAAAGTTGCTCACCCCGTTTCTTCCAGGTCAGGTAGAGAACAAGTGTGACGTCATTAGCAACAAGCCTAATTGAAGCAGCGCCATATCTTCAGCCCTGGACATTTGAAGTACTAACGGAGGTTATAAAAATATCTGAGTTTAAATAGTTTTGTTCACGACCTTGGTATTAGTGACTCGTTCTAAAGACACTAATCATATAAATGTGTATTTTTGTATTAGAGTTTTCTCTCGTTAGCCTTATATATTTAGATATACCATTCAAAGATATTTTATTTACAAAGCAGGATAGTAAGTATTTATTTATTACATGTCACACACATTGTGTGAATCTCCTATTTTTTTCGATGTATACAATCATCGATAGCTTATTTGACTATGCATATTACTATCAAGTCTGCAGTTAGGTAACTGTGACTCACTAAACTATTGTTACAAATACGCGAAAATATACAGAGTGTCAAATATTTACAACGTAGAATGGTAATCACTGCGGGAAGACATGTCGGCACAACAACAAACATTAGAATTAATTATTGTATTAATGAGAAAAAATACAAGTCTTGATACAACCAGAGTAAATAATTAAATAACAAATTATCATCCTATATTTTGCAGGCTATTTGTTCATAGCATGGCAACCAGATAACAGGGTGTAGGTTATCACAATGAACTGAAGTAAACAAACTCTCAGACTGCAGAGGAAGACCTCGGAGCAACATCGACTGTTAGGTTGAAGGAGAGGAATGGGGTATAATTAGAGAAGGTCCGAGCTTTGAATCTCTGTAAGCCACTTAAATTAAATGAACATAAACAGCCATAAAGTCTCAATTCTGTGGCCTTTCTTAGCATTAATAATTTAATAAGTTTATTATATTACATTAAGAAAAGAAAACCATTTACAGATTGTATCACTAAGGTACTTAATTTTAAGAGCCAGACTCACACGTGACTATGTAGGATACAGGTTCTATTAGACCCAGGCCTCACATGTGATGCGTTTTTATGTTTACTTAAAAATAACCTATATGGAATTGAAAACAATGAACCTATTTTACAATAGGTGAACAAATTATTCTAAAACGAAAAAAGTATTTAACTAATCCCAATTTCTCTGTTCTCAAGCGAAGAGTGGTTAAAGCCCCAATATTTCTGTTTAAAACATAATCTTGTATCCAAACCACCGTAGGATGGGCTATTAATAGATTATTGTTTTCTCCTTAAAAAAAGTTACGGCGCACCACACAAACTTTCTCCTACTTTTATTCAAAGTAGACATTTACTAAAAACTGATAAGATTTGTGAAACGAAATAGCAAGTCTCTACATTGTTGTAGAAACACTACACCAAACAACATAAATGAAATAATATCCACTGTTACTTACTCTATGGCATTAGGAACTAGGAACAATGTTACAAAAAAATTGAGAAAAGAGAAACTTCTTTGTCCAACAAAGAGCACAAGAATGAAATTCATTAAAAAAAAGACCTGAATTAAAAAGTATATAATATATATTTGCTAATAGCTCATGAATTATTAATTTTATAAAAATATATTTCAAATAGAATATATGTATCTTTGATAGTAGGCCTACTACAACTTTACAATGATAAGTTATTTCATATCTCAAATAGTTGCGGAGAAATGATGAAAATTGGAAAGTTTCCCTTATGTAAGGTACCCTCAAAGCCATTTTTATGAGAAAATAAGAATTGGTATCTTGTTTATAAACGGTGTAAAATCTAATCAAAATCGTTTGAGTGAATTTTAAAAAATATAGTTTTTTTTTCTTTTTTTGGCCTTCAGTAAACTACCCTTAATTTTAGTGTTAGATGTCTAATTCCAAAATTAGCCCGAGGGGATCTTATTAAAACCCCAAGTACGAGGTCTTAGCACATTGGGTAACATAGTTTTGGCTCTAACCCATGATACAGACAGACAGACAGACACTGTTGTGGTTTCAGGGGGTCATGAAACGTTGACATTCATCAAAATCTCGAGTTCAATTTTCATATGATCACAATACTTTTTCTCCGTCGAAAGAAGGTAAACACAGCCCATATTACCCGTTTCAGTGGCCTCATGGTCTAAGACGTCACTCTTAAAATAGATTGAACTGCCTATGAATGGGAGATTGGGGTTCAAATCATGGTCGGGTGTACTGAGAGTTGCTTTTCTTATAAGTTCCCCCTCTCCTTCCATGCAAATGTGGGTACAATTAGCAAGGGCTATCATAATTCTGGAACGCTGGTAGTAAGAAATGCATAACTCTAATTAAATTGGTATGAATATATGTTTTTATTGTTTGGAACCGCCCCTCCAGGATGGACTTATATCTACTCGTGCGCTTTGTTCATCTTGACGTGTTTTGATTACGTCCTGCCCTCGCACGATCAGTGTTACATTCTGGAACATCACATACTATATTCCCCCCTCCAGAAAGGATATGTACATTGTATCACACCTCTAAAATCTCAACGCCGCATAACGTAAAGCCTCGTATCGAGTATATTGTGCTCTTCCTCACTCCATCCAGCCAATGCCATTCATTTCCGTCCTCTATCAAAAGAGTGCTTGTATTTCATTAAAATAGTGTATATATATATATATATTACATGCAGACTATAATAAAGCTCTGGAGTGCTTAGAAATCAAAGGAGTTCTTTACGAGTGGAGGGCAGGTGTAATAAGCTATGTTCAAACAATTTTTAACGATTATATTGAAAACAATATTATATAGAATATTTACATCTACCATTTAAAAAACTGATGAGACTCTCCTCCAAGATGATTCATGCCTCTCTGGGACATACTAAAACTGATGAGACTCTCCTCCAAGATGATTCATGCCTCTCTGGGACATACTAAAACTATGTCTGTATGTTTGCATTACTCGGCCCACATCCTCCAGTTCGGCAATGTTCGGCAATGTTCGGCAATGTTCGGGCCGTCTTGGTTTTATTCTAAATGGTGAGCGTTGTATATCTCACCCTTTATCAATCCTTTCAACCTTTTTATTCCGTTGTATTCTTCCCGTTGAACCCGATCCAGTTTAGCACAAGATTCCTGATCCCACTCTCCAGGAGGAGTCCAGCTGTCTTCAGACGGTAGACAGGCCACTTGGAGTCACATATTTCCACTGTCTTACTGGTCTTGCATAGTCCTGGGTTCCAGGATTCCAGGTTCCTGGGATTTATGTTTTGAGATCAGGGTGTATGCCACCACAGTGATTTTCAAATAGAGGCATCAGACGCTCTAACAGCCCAGTTAAATAAATTATTTCACATGATGCCTATGATATTAATTATTACTAATTTAATGGTTCAATTAGTCAAGTGTTTTATTCAATTGTTATAGAGGTAGATTACTACTAATTGTTCTTAGAGCTGTTTTGCTTATAATAACATGCATTATTAGAATTGTTGTACTAAAGAATTAGTTTTAAGTGATTAGAAACCAATATCCAAAATGTATTTATAACAAGTAATGAAAGTAAAAATGTATAATTTAAACGGTATTAGGTATTTGAAAGAACGGTCTTAGAATCGTTTTACTATAACTTTTGTACTGAAGTATTAGTTTGAAATGCTTGGCAAAGAATATATGGGTAGGAGCTATATAATAAATTATAAGACAAAATTGATTTATAGTTTTTTTTAAATTTTCTTTTGATATATTTTATATAGTTGAACATTTGAAATTTGTTAAGCTAGTACATTTTCTAATAAAAGGGACACAAGCTATTTTATTAAAAGTAAAATATTTTAATGTTTCTCCAGGGGATAGGGCCACAGTTAGGGGCATCCTGATTGGTCAGATGCCAGGTAGTCTCCTGATGGAAGAACTTGGTCAGCCTCTGCTTCGTATGTGGCATTAAGTGTCTTGAAACGAGAGGATAGCCAAGTCACGCCTGCGGAAAATAATCAAATCATATCTTATTACATACAACACAATATTTTAGTTAAAAATAAGAGTTCTGACCACATTTGCTCCATAATATTAACAATGATCCTTCACCCATCATCTAGAGGATCCCCTTCAGGTTAACATTGATCCTCCTTTCTGGAGTTGTATCAATTTCTCNCCTGGTCGGGGTGGAATCAGTTTCCCCCCCCCCCCCCCCAGCAATCCGCAGCCACGAACCACCACCGGCAATTGTACTTATTTATTAAATTAGTTAACTTAAATTGATTTAAAATAATTTATTTACTTACAATTATTTATTTTATTTAAAATTTATTCTTTTATTTATCTTGACAATTTATCCCCATAAAAAGAGCAGTGATTCTCCACACTGAGAATGAAGGCGGATCAGGAGTACATATTTTTGGGCAATTTTGGGTTTAAATATGATATTTCATGGATTATGTGGCCAAGCTAGTATCAGTCTCATGTCTTGGAGTCTTTCCAGGTTAAACAGAAAGTAGAGTAGAAATGTTGGTGCCGGCGCACTTTAAGAATGAGACAAGACCTTATCTCCACCTTACACTCCCCCTTTCCTCCCACAGACAAATATCATACAAAACCTTAACTCCACCAAAACCCCGCCTCCTTCCCCCTCCATCCTCACCTCCTACGCCTTACAACCAATGATAATCAAGCCCTCTAACCCCTTCTAAACCTTACAGCCAATCAAAGTATAGCAAAACTTATAGATAATGCCTATTTAGCAAAGCTTACAGCCAATGACCAGACCCAAGATTGTGGAGCCCTACCCTCTCCAAGGGCTTACAGCCAATGGGCCCTTAGAAAACCTTACATCAAATGATCGGATCAAAAATGGTATATCTAAACCAGTGGATTCAATATGGTGGATCCCCACCCCCTCCTAGGCCATACAGCCAATGAGCGTCTAGCCCCGCACCCTTATGCCACCACACAAAACCCCAAAGTCCTCCTTATTCATGACATCACGACCCCCCTTGTATCTTAGGCCTCCATGGCTGACCCCCAAACAGATTGTCCTGCTATTGTAGATATATAAATTAATACAAAACTAATTGAATAAAGCAAGTATAGTTGTAGGCAGTGGTTCGTAGTGGTGGATGGCAACGGTGAGGAAAAACTTGGGGGGAGATTAATACAATTCCAGTGAGGAGGATCGATATTAATCTTATTTGTTATTATTAAATTGGTATTATACGTGTGTAATACAAATGTTTGGTTCTGATAACCCTAATCCTATTAAATTTACTAATTTTAACATTAAAATTAATTATATATGCCATATAACTTAATCATTCTAAGCCCCTATAGTGAAATATACTCTTCCTATTAAAAATTGAAGATTTCTCTATTTTTTTCAAAATATAATTAATAGATATCTAAACACTCGTAATAGGTAATATAATATCTCCTTGTTCATGCACACTCACCTACAAGCTCAGTCGTATCTCTCTTAGGTCCACACCACCACATTACAGCATAGTTAATATAATCTGTTCCCAAGACATAAAAGCTGTTGGTTTGCTCTAAAAAAATAAAATACGGAGAAATTTGATTAGACATTTTAGTCAAACGTTGACATGTAATACATTAAACGTAAAAATGCTTGCATTTAATTTTATTTAAAGGTTTTAATGTACATTTTTAAACACTCCCAGGGATCACTAGAGGTTGAGTTTGAAAAGATGTGCTTAAAATACGTGTGTTTAAAGATGGACTGTATTTTAATAGTCACATGTGTTGGTTTAGTCAAGCTGATATTGAAACAACTTCATAAATACACAAACAAGTAGTAACATTCTACAATGTTTTCTTAAAATAAAATTTATTTATATTACTTAGTTTATATCAAAATTATATTACTATGTTTGCATAGGCTTGGAACTTACGTAGCCTAAATAAACTGCTATTTAATTGTTAAATTGCTATGTCTTCTATCTACTAATTTTCCCTGATAATTATAAATCACCTGCATATACAAATTTATGATTCTGGATTCTAAGATGTTTTGGACGTACACTAAATTTGATTATTTTTTAAAATAATTTTATTTGTTTAATTATATGTGTAGTACAATTTTAAATCAAAACTATAAAAGCTGCAATATCAAACATACCTTTTTTCATTTGTTTCGCTCGTTTACTGAATAGGTAAATGAGATACAATTTGTTAAAGGCTTAAATTTTCAATTCAATGGTTTACAAATAAAAACATAGCATGATATGAGGTTTTCAAATACTTCCAAACAAGACATATATAAATCTGGTAAGATATGCACTTCAACATAGAGATTGTTGGAATATGAAGTATGCCACGACTCACCATATCTTACGAGGTTAAACTTGGCTTCATGTGAGGCAGCGTCCATCTTGTTCAAAGCACCAGGAAAACTTATGTAAGACGCTGACCTGCACACAATAATCACTATAGTTATGTATATTAATAAATAGTTAATTATATATGTATTTAATCTAATCAGACGTTTAAATTTAATGTAGAAATTAGTCTTGTGCTCTAAATTTTTGCGAAAAGATTAATAGTAATATTATTTAAAGACAAGTTCCTATAAGTTTCTTTCTATAATTTTATTGCGTGCATCGATACAATAATTGAGTTGACATCATAAGAGAGTTAAGTAATATGGCGGTACTTGCGAAGTGTTGTAGTATTTGGTGGTCATGGATATCGTTCCGTCCTCATTTGCTGAGAAATAGTTCTGAAAGCACTTGTAGGTGATTCTGGCGTTGGAAGATCTCTTGATGTTGTACCAAGTGCCAAGGAACTTGATCAAAAAATGTAATACATGGAAAGACACAATAATGCTTACTTTATTAGTAAACTAACCTCAAATAATTCTTGAGACAAATCAACATTTTATTCTGTTGACTCATGAAACATTCTTCAGAGAGAGAGAGAGAGAGAGAAGTAGCATTTATTCTAATATCTATGAGAGAATTGAATTGTACACCCTAAATGAATGTGAGAATATCTTTATTTGCTAGAGACGGGATAAGAGACTGGACAACTCCCAGCTAGTGCTTGCAGCTCATTCATAACAATACCCTGCGTTTAATGTAAACATACGGCAGTCCAACTGTTTATCTCACTCTGTGAGCTGGACACGAACATTCTCTTCCGGTTATATACGAGTATACTTACTACGCTGATGGATTAGAGAGAGAAAAGTTGCATTTAGAAGAAGTGTATCAGCATTTTCGTGGTGAGAGAGAGAGAGAGTAGAGAAATCAATTAGGAGAAACCACCCTCAATACATCCGACCAGAATTGAACTCCGATCTCCCCATCATCAGCAGTCTAGTATATTGCAAGAGTTACGCCTTAGACCATGCGACCAGCAAATTGGGTAGTTCTAAATTTAAATATAAAAATTAAATCTGTCATATGCTTATGATGACAAACCAGAGACAAGCTTTATTTGGAATGATGTAGTAGGTACTTGCAAAACCATATTTTCCAAAAATGTTATTTTGGAAACTTTTAGAGAATTTTTTTTAGTTTGTATAATTATCTGTAAAATGAACCTAGGAAATGGCGCTTTCCGTCCATATTGCTTACTTAGCATTTCCTTACTCTAATGGGATTGTTCTATTCGTCTGTACAATAAAACTTGTAAAATAACATTTATAGTTCTAAAATTTATTTTAAAAAACGCGTATGGTAAAATGTCATTAGAATTTAATCGAATCGCAACAAATAATTTGGACATTTCTTAAATTAATTTTAAATAATATATTGGAATTTAAAAAATGTAATAATCATAGTTTTCTAGGGTCAAAATATCAAATACCTCTATCTTTGTTTAGTTTTTATAGACTGCATCTTACTACCCGTCCGATAAATTCACATCTAAACGTACTCTTGGAGATGGGAGGTAAAACTAAGCAGGAATGCACCCGCGATTGCGTGTGGAGAGAACATGAAATCCTAATAGTAAGACCATCCAGCCAGGATTCTAACCCAGCCTCCCCGTCACTGGCCAGACTAGAACCAACATTTGTGGTTAGAGAGTGTCACGTCGTCAGCACAACGAGCCCTGCAGCTGCAGATGTTATTCTCAACATCTGGAAGGGTCGGGGATTGAACCCTGGACCTCTGAAACTGACCACTAGACGTGTCAAATATAATATTTTTAATACCCGTCCGTGTTGTATGAATACAGTAATAGGGAGGAGGAAGGTATGATTTTAGAAGAAATGTACCAGCGTTAGTTGGAAAGCCTCGAGGACAAATGCCTGTGAGGAGGCCTATACCCAACCGGGAATCAAACCCCGATAGTCTCATAACCGGTCCAACACTAGAGTGCAGATATTTGTGATATTTTAAACCAAAGCTGGAGTTTGATGTTTTAATATAATTACGTGTTTATTGAAGTAATCACCTTCTACAACAGCTACCAACTGACATAGCTCTAGTCCAGTGAATGTAAACAGGATGAGTGGTTCGGATTTGTAAGTAAAGTAAGACAAGGAGAAAACAATAGCCTACCGGTTACTCTACAGGCATGATTCTATTAGAGTTCCGTGGATGATTTAATTATATGCAGATAATATTTGGAGGAATTTGTAGGCCTCACTTTTATATTCTTAGAAAATTTACTAGATCTTTTTTTACGTATTCATACGTCAGGCTATGTTTTAGGAAGCTATACTTTTATATATATATATATGTATATATATATATATAATCAGTACCTATAGAATAACATTAATAATAGGCCTATAGTAAAAAAATCAGTTTTTGTCGTAGAGAATAAGTATTTATTTTCTAAAAAGTCCTTCTTAGGAAATTTGTTTCGATTTCTATATAGTGTGGGAAATTCTTTCGAACATATTACTGATATTACATGACTCAGTTCCCCCTGAGTATATAAGATATTTTCATATTTATTTTACATTTTAAAATTCCAAGTGTAGTTATCATATATAAACTTATATTAGAGTAAATGTATCCAACATTTTCTTTTATAAATACATTTGGTTATAATAATAATGACAGGAATGAAATAATAATAATAATAATATATTAATGTATAGTCCTATCAACTAGCACATAAATGATAAGTTTTGTATTAAGGTAAGATATTTATATTTTGTTTAGTGTCACGCACATACCCTTGTTGTGTTGAAGTTGCTCATAGCAGCTCTGGCGGGACAGGTGGAAACTACATGAGACGTAATCAAGAAAACACCTATAAGTAACAGCAGCTTCATGTCTTCGCCTTCTGAGACTATTTGACCAAAACAATCTCAAGTCAGTGGCATGCATTATTGGATGGTATTGATAACACAATTTGGATGTTGTCCAAAACTGCTGTAAGTTGAGAGGAAAAGTTAGACAACACGAGCTGATAGCCCGTCTCACTCTACGGATATTACCTAATTTACAACTCGAACCAGACATAACATCGCAGTGTTCATTTATGTATTCTACTTTAGAACTGTTGATTAACTTATCTATATTTTACCAGATAATTTCTACAGATGCTAGATAATTGAAATGAAATGTTATCATTCTCTATCTAACGTCACAATAATGTTTTCTAAAATTGATATTCTCACCCACGGTCATCTTTAGTGGGAGGTCGCGTCCCCCCCGGTAATCTGTTTAGTGGGACACTCTCAGTAACGATAGATGAATAGTACAGGATCGTAATGTGTATTAACCAACTCGTTGGGGTGTTTTGTGAAGGGCAGGTGTGTGTGTCCACGGGGGGTCACTGACAGGGGGGAAAGGGGTACCGAATATTTCCCTTAAAAGTGTCCGGTGTGGTTCTTATAACGTTACTGATTCAAGATGGCTGCCGTACTTTATTTACAGGACGAGTTTTAACTTATGTTACAAAAGCTAGGAGCATATTCCCTATGAAAAAACTAGTAAGAAAATGTGTATAAAGATTTGCTCTGGAGGGAGCAATGAGCCCTTGAAGTTCATGTAAGACAAAAGAACAATTTTATAACAATGTACAAATGAATATGAGGACAGTATCTGAAGAGAAGTATGTACTTCTATTAATCATTGTACAGTAGGTAGCCCTACAACAGCCCTTGTGCAAACATTCGTGTCTTATCATAGCAGTTGTTCAAATCAACATAAGTTAAAGGTGTATTCAGATGCTGACAATGCTGGGGATGAAACAACAAGAAACTTTATAACTGGATATATCAGTCTTTTAGGAGGAGCACTAGTCACCTGGTCAGCTCAAGGGTGTGTCAACTACAGAAGCTGAATATATAGCAGCATCTTCAGCAGCTCCAGAAAGTGTGTGGCTAAGAATGATGCTCACGGAACTTGATCTGATTTCCAGTGAGCCTACCACACTCTTCGTGGACAAACAAAGTGCAATTAGGTCGGCTAAGAACTGTGAGCATCACAAAATGACCAAACACATAGATGTTAAGTACCATTACATTCGCGAGTGTGTAGAAAACAATGTTATAGCTGTCCAATATGTGCGTTCTGAGAACCAATTAGCGGAACTTTTGAAGATCACTATTAGTCGGAACATCTACATGAGACGATATTAACGCAAAATTCAAGAATTATGGTGCTCGTGCAAGCATGATATAAGTGCTTTCTTTCATTATGTCAAACAGATTAACAGTTTCTGTCATTTATGTAATGTAAGCATACAATTCATGCTCAAGCGCTTTGCGGAACATTTTTAGCGCCCCATCTCACTACCCGATCCTGTTATGCACTAATTTACTTAATTTGCTATTGTGTTAGGGATGAAGAAGTTTTGGTTAAAATAAAGTGTACCCACATTTGCTTAGATAAACAGTGAAGAATCGCTTACATGACCGGAATTCAAACCCCGATCTCCCCTTGATCGGCATTCCAGCCTACTGTGAGATCGCCGAGATGAGTCCTGTGTCCTACATTCTCCAAGGGTGGGTCTACAGTTCTGACCACGTGATGAGATAGGGGGTGATTGGACAGCCCTAGAGGGAAAGTAAGGTGAATACAGATAGTGTTCCACCTGAGAATATAGTCCTAGCGGTTTATGTGAGCCCCTTGCGACTGGATGTTTGTTCTTGTCACGAGTTCCAGATGTTCGGGTGATTTATCCCCCATTATAAGCCCGTACTTTCGGCGAGAGAGCTAAGCTGGATTAACCATCCCATGGAAGAGATATAGAGTCTGACCACGTCCTGTAGTTAGGCCACTCTTCTCCCAAATGAAGCTCATACTAATCTGTTAACAGACCTACCATTACAAGATCAACCAGTTATCTAGTGGTGTGAGCTGCCTGTCAGAATCACTAACTCATCTTTATATGGAGGGGTTAATTCACGAGTACGCGTGGTTAGCAAGGTAAACACTGAGAGCCAGCGTTACGGTCGATAGTCTATCATGTATATGATGCATTTAATTAAATAAACTGTAGAGGTGAGCACGCAGACTAAATGTAATACTCATAAATTGTGGTTTGCTGGTAGTGAGATTTGGCTTCGAATCCCATTAGGTGTGTTGAAGTTGGTTTTACACTCTCCCTCCACGCAAATGTATGTATGCTACCTCTAAGTTCCGGATGCCTCTCCTCTACTCAATGAATGTAGTTAAATGGGTACCACCCGGAGGGGTAGTAAGACTTGGAGGAGGAAAGTGATGTCTATATTAGTTTGACGCAGCTGCCGTCCTCTTTTGTTAAAGTGATGAGAAGTTTCATGGTGATATAATATTATATTAATAACCCATGATATGAATCACTCAACACTTGAGAGAGTATCATTATTTAAAAAAAAGGAAATTAAATATCATATTTTTAAAATTTGATACTCAAATAATGTGAGTGCTAATCTCTCTTTCGCTCTTTATCAAAAACAGCTAAAGAGAGAATCCACACAATTTTGCACTTCTAGACCCAAAATGCCACGGTGATGACTCAAAGCTCTTAACGAATAAAAAAAATACGCATAATTTGTTTTAACAAATTCACATAGAAGAAAATCAAAGAAGGCATAACGAAGAAATAAAAACAATAATAATAATAATAATAAT
>CABFWB010001868.1:105342-118729 GCA_902151455.1 Timema bartmani | reverse complement strand
TGACTGACAGTTCACAGCTGACAGCTGACGGCTTTGAAACATTACCAGACCAAATTATTAATCCCTAAGTTGAACCATATGATCTACAAAAAACATGTGTTTAACAGCTGTAACTTCTGACAGTCAAAATTTAGGTATATACCTAAATGTTGAGTGTCGGAAGTCAGCCGTGAGCTGTCAGTCAGCACCAAATAAGTCGTGGAGCTACTATAAAGTACAAAAAAAAAAAAGTGTTATTTTTTAAAAGACTGAGTTAAAAGTCTGTTTCTACTAAATAAAGTTAAAGTTCTAATATTTTCATGTTTTTTAAATTCAATTATACCCCCTTCTATATAATAAATACCAATAATAGGCCTACTTAAAAAGTATATTATTCAAAATAATACAGACGAGATCAAATCTCGGTCTGAGACACTGTGCGCGAGTATACGATGGTTAAATATTTACACTTGCTCTGAATTTGAATACTCTCAGATTAACTGGTATTTTTATATTTTTCACAAAACTGCACATGCATTTTTTTTCATTTTATTAAGTATAAAAGTTGTACACTATTAAATGATCACGCTAATTTTCTCCTCAAGGTGTGATACAATATCCAGTCACGTATATTATTATGTTTCCAATTTTTAAATAAAAAAATTATGCGTTTCTAACCCATCTTTAGCGTGAAGGAGGGAGGGGGGAAAAAAGCCTGTGAAACACTTATAAGTGAATATCCTGTACTCCTCAGGAAGTCCATTTTACCAAGTGCAAACAATCGCCAAGATGGCCATAAATTAGCAGAATAAGATAAAAAAAAATACCATGTGTTAATTTTACTGTGACCTGCTTCGGTGGCCACACAGTATAAGGCGTTACTCTCTTGATAGACTAGACTGACAATGACAAGAAGATCGGTGTTCGAATCCCTGTCCAGTGTACCGAGGGTGATTTTTCCAAAATAGGTTTAAACTCTTCCTCCATGCAAATGTGGGTACACCTCCTCTATATTCAATCTTCTGCATATCTAACTCATTAGCAGAATTGATATGTATGTACACAACCAGAATAGGTATGATAATAAGACATAAAACAAATTGAAACGAGTAAAAATTAAGAAGCATGTTCCATATTATAATAAAGAAGGCCAACACGTTAAAAACAAAAATAAATACTTAATAACATCAGCAGAGGAAAATAAACTGGCATAGGTTTTAGAGCAATCAAAGTTCAAATAAAAAAATTTAATAGCTTCTATAAACTTTGTTTAAATTCTAAGAATTCTATATTACTAACTAATAAGATAGAGTAGTCTTGAGGTAAAGGGCTTGCCTCATGATTTGATGTTCGTGGGTTCAAACCCAGCCAGGGTCGACAGATTTTTCTTGAGCGATGAAAAATCTGTAGCACAGCTTCTTCCGGTAGGGAAGTAAAGCCGCCGGTCCCATGTCGATTGTGGACATGTAAAAAAAACCTGGAAGGTATGTGAAAATACCTTTCTAGCAAAATTGGTAGGCCTTTGCGCTATTGCTCGTAGAAATTCTTGTGTGCTGATATAATCAATTGGTTCAGGAAGTGTAAGTTAAATAACATATATATAAATAAATAATAAAATTGAATTGGTACAGGTACTAAATAACGTTAACAAATATTTTATTTAACATTAATACAATCAACAAAAATAAACATGTGAAAATTTAAAAAAGAAGGCAGATCAATCCTAACAACAAAGAATAAAAATACAATTTAAAAATCAATAACTGTTGTGAGTAAATATTTTAGTATATAAAAACATTTCAACAATTAAATACTAGTACAAATCAATTTATAAAATATAGCAACATCATATTTTTAATTAATCCAGTGGTTCACACCACTTTGACATACTCTTATGAACTATAAATTTATAAGAATGAATCGATCTCATTCAATAGTATGATAAAATTTCAAGAAATATAGCTATTCAAAAACGTAAAAATCAAAAATTTTCCATTTTCATCAGCTAAAAAATCTTAGAAGGGCTCTAAACACTCCAGTTTTCTCACCTTAGTTAAGATCTACTAGTACCATGTCACTTGCAAAAAAAAAATAAAAAAAATTGTTTGACAATTTTGCCCACTTCCCAGTGAAAATTTGGCTCAAAAATTGAAAAAAATATGCAATTTTCATCGATCAACTTTGAACCTCAATAAAATTTCAAAAATACATTAGAAAATAAAATTTAATAAATCCAAAACAATTAGAATTTTCTTCTGAGTACAATGGTTTTCAAATTTTTGACTTTTTTCAATTGGGAAAAAAAGTAATACCATTTTGCGCAAATGTTTTCTGTCGCAAAAATTGAGGTGTTTTGAGCACAATCTAGGGACCTCCCCTCCAAACGGTGAGGATTTTTAAAAAACAAAAATTGGGTTTAAACTCTTTAAGCATGTATAAACAACTGTGCAAAAAATTAAAAAATTGTGCGGCAATCAATTTAATACAAATTTGTCGAAATAGTATTGAATGACTCTACAGCAAAATTAGAAGCAAACTTTTCCTGAAATTAATAAAAAAATAACAATCATGTTCCAACTCATATAGTTGCTACTTTTGTCTTTGAAAGAAATTCTAAAATATCAGTCGAAAGGTTTTTTTTTTAAACCATCACCTTAATGATGAAAAACAAAGTGCCGCATTTCAAACATGAACAAGTTTTTAAAGGATTCCTCAGACATTTTCAAACTACTATCCCAATTAATGATTCCTACTACCCTAGATTAAAAGGCCAGGTATATAAACAAGTCAAACAAAAGTACTAAGAAAATTATAAACTATTAAAGCATATAATTAAAAAAACATAGCTCTTGCGTCAAATAGTGTTCTTTTAGATTATATATTTAATCTCATATTCTTTCCTTTCTTTCTGACAGTTTTTTTATATTACACGTTTTGTCCCTTATGTTTTTTGATTTCTTCTTTTATAAAGTTACATTTCACGTTTAAAATTTCCTCCTGAAGAGCTTGATTATCAAACAGTAATTGTCAAAATTCCTAAAGAGGTAAAATTTGGTTTCCTTGTCCAGTGGCTGTAAAATGTGTTTATATTTTAACTGTCAAAGCCATATTGTGACCCTTCCCTTTAATGTGTTTCAATCCCTCTTTTCAGTACATTCTTCCATATAAAACAAAAGTATTGGTGGTTTATAAGTTTGTAGGTCGCACTGAATAATTGAAGGTTTTATTTCAACAACCTTCTACTATAGTTCAACAGTGCTAGACGTAGTATGAGGTCATAACTAACACAATTGGAGCTCATAATTTTATTTTAGATATTAAAGACGCAAAGCATCAACTCGGCGACGCCGCGACAGTTTCTTCTTCGCCTAGATGGGTCTCCACATGCATCAGCACGTTCAATCTCCCTTCGGCCTTTTCCCCGTGAGCGACCTCATGAGTCCTCCTGTGAGCAACCAGGTTGTTGTTCTTGGTGAATCTCTTCTCGCACACCTCACAAGCGTAAGGCTTGTCCCCCGTGTGGATGCGGATGTGACGCGTGAGGTCGCAGCTTCGCGTGAATTGGACCGCGCAGAGTTCGCAGGAGAACGGTTTCTCGCCCGTGTGGGTGCGCATGTGCGTACGGAGGTGTTCCCGCTGGCTGAAAGCCCGACCACACTCCAGGCAGGAGAAGGGACGCTCACCCGTATGTGTTCGCAAGTGAGTCTTCAGATTGTTGCTGCGATTGAACCTAGAAAAGAAAGAGTTCCAGGCTTTATTAACTAGTAATCAACCAAATGAGATAGTTGCTCTCATTAATACCAACAGGATTTGGTCCTGGGGACCCTGATAGGAGATTAACTCCACCAGGTGTGTTCAAGATGTTTTTCTCAACTTATTTCCTGTTGCGTCTAAATAAATTCTGATACATTTGCTTTAAAATTCCTTTTCACTAGCTAAGATATCACATTTAAAAAACATATAACCAAACATCCTCTACATGAACAAATATTTAATTCTTTTCTATTAAATGCCTCTTAACTTTTTTTTTTTTTGCCATTCAAGAAGGTTATGTTTGGTGAGTGGGTAGGAAATCACTTCATGGTAAAAACTAACATCAATGCACCTGCCCAGGATTTGAACCTTGGCCTTTCAAAGTGAGAGACAAGAATAATTTTGATAAGCCAACTCTTGGAGTTTAAGGTTAGTTATGTCTGATTTCTTTTTAATGAATAGTTCAGGCCTGGATTCTGTCTATTGAGCTAAGGGTCCTGGGTTCGATTGCCGGCATGGCCGTGATGAATTAATGGCCAGGGACTGGATGTTGTGCCTGTTCTAGTCTTAAGCTCTTTTGACACTAGTGATTCAGACAATCAAACAAATGTAAACAAAGAAAAATTATCGAGGAGAAAAAAAAACATTTTATGGGGTAAATCAACAGTATGCTTTATAAATAATTGTATGTTATGTATAAATTTGATTTTTCTTGAACAAAGTATATACAGTCCAGAAAAGTAATCTTTGTTATGATAAGAACACCCATAGTGTGGAAGAAGGGGGAAGTATATAAGTTGGGGGGGGGAGTGAAATAGAGTGAAATAAAATGGTAAAGGAGAGAAAGAAAGATAAATAAAGGATGAAGGGAAGTGCTAGGGGAGAAGTGCGATAGTGGAGGTAGATTGAGGGGAAACGGAAGAAGAAGAATGTAAATGGGAGGAGGAGCGAGGAGAAAAAAATGATAATTTAGCATAAAATTAAAATGTTGTTTAGGGCATTGAAATCGCTAATATATTATATAGGTTACATCAGTTAAACTAAACTTGTGCATAAATGGTAATCGTGGTGTAAAACCTAGCCATGTTAAATGGTAAGTTAAGGAGTTAAGGTTACCACGGAACCCAACCTATGAAAACGTGAGCGCGCTGCCCTGGCCAAAAGTACCCACCTCTTGTCGCAGTGTGTGCAGCGGTAAGGTTTCTCGCCGGTATGGATGCGTTCATGGGCGCGCAGGTCACCCCTCATGGTGAACTGCTTGTTACACACCCTGCACACCCAGGCTTTCATCTGTCGAGCAAGCAACCAGTCTTTGGTTCTGGAACTTGCCCGAGAGTCTGAACCGTCCGACAAACCTGTCTCGGAAACCGAGATTTCCCGGGTGAACCCTTCTGGCGCAATGAACCTGTGGGAGAAATAAATAGAGGACTTTTTTTTTCATTTAAGTTAAAGGATGTGCCAAGGGTGTGTAAAGTAGTGATGGGTCGAACCAGCTCGTTGTCGTGAGCTAGCTCACGTAAGCTCGCTCACTCAAAAGAGTCGTTCATAAGAGTCATATCGTTCACCGCATGGCTCGCTCGCTCCCAATCCCTTCACCCCTTCCCAATCCAAACTTAAAGAGCGAGCACTAACTAGTTATCACAATTCCCGTTCCGAGCGTGCAAATCCGACCCTTCCCTTTCAACTTGTAAATGACTTAAAAGATTTATAAGTAATTTATCCGAAGCCTATTGCGTTTGATTCTTTAATTTTATTACTTACGCATATTACTTATAATAATTAATCTTAGCATATAGCCTTTAATGGCTAATTCACAGAATTATGTCTATTGATGTTAAGAAAAATAGTTAGTTTAATATTGTAGGCTGTGCTGCAATCTAGTAACGATAGTAAGCATTTATAGTTTTTTTTGTAGTAACGAACGAAGAACGACAGAAGAGTCGTGAATGACAAACTTTCCTAACTCTTTCTAATGTAGTGTGTAATGGCGGCGTGAACGACACGCTCGCGATGCGAGAGTCGTTCGTTCACAGCTCTCGTTCAAGAGTCGTTCAATTTGAATGACTCGCTCACGAGCGACCCATCACTAGTGTAAAGGAGAGGCCGACGCCTGGAGGGAGAGATGTCAGGTCTGGAGTGGAGGGACGCACGCCACTGAATGGGAAGGGCTCGCACATGTGCAACTTGTAAACAAACAGCGCACAATGTTTGGCGGCGGGAAGGCCCGAGTAGCACTGGGCTGCTCGCTTCCTCCACCGCTGAAAAGTGACTGAAAAACCCATTTGACCGTCCGAGGTCGGTCTTCACTACTCGCCGGCCGGCCTCTAACAATATTGACACGCTCAGCGGAAACATGGGTGATGAAGGAGCAGGAATGAAGCAGAATTTAATAATAATAATATTCAGCACCGCGTCTTACTACCCGTTCGGGTTATACGCTTAAGTACTAATTACGCTAATGGATTGGGAATTAGGAGGGTTGCATTTAGAGGAAGTGAACCCGCATTTGCGTGGAGGGAGAGTGGAAAACCATTTAGGAAAAACCACCCTCAGTTCACCCGACCGAGATTCGAACCTTGATCTCCCCGTCCTCGGCGGTCGAGCTCAACACGACTGGCGCGTTAGCCAACTACGCCACCGAGACAGGTCGAAAAGCAGAATTAAAGCCTGTGAAATGAAATTTCTGAGAAGTACTATAGGAGTGACAAGAATGGATAGGAGGAGAAATGAGAGGAAGAGAGGAATAGTTAAGGAGGAGCCGCTGCAGGACAAGATAGAGAAATCACGACTAAGGTGGTACAGTCGTGTGAGGAAAATGGAGGAGGAGAAGATACCAAAAGAAATGTTGGACATTGAAGTTGAGGGCAGGAGGCCAAGAGGAAGACCGAGGGGCAGGTGGCTGTAGAGGAGTATGGAGGAGAGTGGAGAGGTGGTAGAGGAGAAAGGATACGTTGGAGAGGCTTATGTTCCAAACAGACCCAGACAGTGGCTGGAAGCTGTTTGTGATGATCATGAACTTAAGAATGTCCAACACAGGGGTAGTTTTCGACAAACTCTAAACGTTATGGAGATAAGGAGGGTAGTTTAAAAGTAAATGTACCTCGAAGATGGGACTGGTGGTGATGATGATGATGATGAATTGATGATGATACTCCCAACATAGATAACATTTTAATATTATTAAATTAGTGTTATTTTATAGGAGTTTATTTTATCTATGAAAATCTACATGTGCAGATCACATGATTTAGCAAACCAAAAAAGGTTCCTTTCAACTACTGTAAATTGTACTGTATTTAAACAGATAAACATTACTGCAAAAGTACTTACATTGCATTACCAATCTCTTGAATAACACCCTCTTTTCTTATTTTTAAAGGCTTAGCCTTGCTGATATTTTTTTTTGTATTAAAATAGTTTTTAAGAGTTGCTTTTGTCACGGTTACCATATTGTATGGTAGTGATTCCTGAAAAAAGAAAAAAAAATGTACATAGGGAACATAAAAAAATTTGTTTCGTAGTATTTGCATTAACATTTTATGAATGGCATGGAATATTAAATTACTACCTGTTTGGATTATCCAAACCAAGATTACATAACCATTTTCTTTTGAATAGACTAGAAATAAAAAATACCTTTAGTTTTTTTTTAACATTTAAAACAATTGAAAGTGGTTGTGATTGATCTCAAAGATTTATATAACGTGTGCAGTATTCTGAGTTGCTATCAAGGCTGTGGAGTCGCTAGCCTAACCTTCAACTCCTATTCTTATCGTGTGCAATATTATGAGTTGATATGTTGATATGAGGGCTGAGGAGTCGCTAGCCTAACCTTCAACTCCTACTCCTATCGTGTGCAATATTATGAGTTGCTATCAGGGCTGTGGAGTCGCTAGCCTAACCTTCATCTCCTACTCCTAGATTTTTCTACTGTCCGACTCCTCCATCAATGGCAAACGTATATATTAATTAGTAGGTAATAAAGAATTTACTGTAATAAAGTAATTTGATTATAGTAAATGTATTACTAATTAATATTATATTAAAATTTTAAAACAGTAATACTAAAATGGTAACTCATATTGTGACCCATCCAGATGACGTCTTCAATAGTCTATATTAGATCCATCCGGTTTATCCGCTCTATTGTCCTCCAAAACCACATGTCAAAAATTTCCAAAAATGTATTCTCCTTTTTCTTTATGGTTCATGTTTCAGCTCCAAAGTCATGCTTCCTAATATATAGCACTTCACCAATTTTTCCCCCTAACTATAATTTATAAATTTTTATTTTGAAGTTGTAGTCGGTACTTTTCTACCGACTTCACCCAAAATTACGACTCTGACTCCACAGCCCTGGTTGTTATCAGTGTAAAATATTCTAAATCAGCAGCAAACCTAATTAGATTTAATGCATGACAAAAAGTCTTAGTTTGAAATATAGTGGGTAATATTAATTCCTGTTTTTGTAATTCATAAAGTTAGATCAATTTGGTTCATTGTATCAAAATGTTATGGAATGTATTAAACTTGAAGTTATAAAACAATATGTCTGAGTGCTTGACTATCCCGCGAGGATGAGGGTAAGTTCTTTGGGGCCTTTTAACTCCCCTCTCTTCCCGCCAAACCACCCACCAACCAACATACAGACATACACAATGTAATTTCTAATATTCTCTTCAAATGTCCGGCCTTAACATTCACATATTTAACGTAAGTATGTACAGTACAAAGACCTTTGAATATTTTTTTTTAAGGCCTGTAGTATTTATCAGTTTGATTACCTCCAGTTGAACAATAAGCTTTGATCGAGGATCAACATCCAGCTCTTGATCATGATTCAAGTCGACCTCTCTCTTGAGACACACAAGATCCATTGGCTCAGTTAGAGGGCTGTCGCCATAATTCTTGATGTCCGTATCACTTTCTGAAGACATGGCTCTGTTTCATTAAGTTAAAAGTACTTTTATAATACTTTTCCAATAAAATAAAGTACTGAGAAAAGCTAAGGCACCATGAGAACACTACAGTTTTAGCACTTTATCTGGCTTGTGACTTAAGTTATTTTAATATCATTCTTGACAATATAAAGTATTTAACTCATCTTTATGTTTTGTGTAGACATAAGAACAGGCATCGTGGTGTTAAGTTCTCTATTACAGCAAAGTAGTTTGATTTGATTAAAAATACTGATTAGATTGTATATGTTCAAAAGCATACTTGTAGTATTTCTACTTAGCCTACATTGTAACGGCAGATTTACACAAGTTAATTGAGGACGAGTTTGAGTAAAATAAGAAAGTGTTAATACTTTCTGGTAAAAGTATTCTTTTGCTCATAAGTAGGTTAAGCTATTAAGTAGGCCAAAGTTTACAAATTCAATCAACAACGACATAAATAAACATATAAAGTAAATTTATATAGGGTTTATGTAATGCTAAATCTTAGTAATACACTGTATAATTACAATTATCATTTAAAACTAAATTTTGACTTATAAATGTAAATATTGACAGTCGCAAGTTGACAGAATGATGTTGATTTGATAAAAGCAAGCGTACCATACTCAAGTTTATCAAATAAAAAAACTTTTTCAAATATAATATATTATTGTCACCGCTACTGGGGAGTGATATAGATAATTAGTAGGAGATTCGTGATTTACGTCAGTTTTGGGTTTTCAAAAGTTTATTAATACTATCATTCTATTACAAATGTGATGTTAGAGTGAAGTTACAATGAAGACCTTAGTGGTTATAGAGAAGCGCGTGATTGTACGAGACGGTATGAGGTTTTACCTAGCTAGGCGGTCCCTGCACGGACGTCGACCCTGGTTCCCTGGGCTCGATCGGCAGCTCCGACTGGTACTTGGTGAACCCAACGACTTAGCCCTCGTGACCAGCAGCGTGATCTCCTAGCCACGATCTTCCGTAATCAACCAGCCACGAGAGGCTCCGAACCCTACTCTTTAAACCCGCGTTCGGCCGTTTCGTCTCTCTTTCGTGTTAGCGCTTCTAGTTTGATTGTTTACTGATTCGTCATAACAAAACTGATACCTTTCGTTATGTCATTCACTGCTCACAATATCAGATGTTAATACTAATATGCCTTTCAATTGAGGCCGTTAGTGACATTATAAACAAATATTTTAATCAACCACTGTGTATTTTAAATTTTCGATATAAATTATAATAATTTTTTTTTCCAGAATGGATAGCTATCATTATTTCAATAAAACCTTAATTAACCTATTGGGCTTTTTTTTAGCAAGAAAGCCAATAAAATGTATATTTTTTAAAATCCACATAACCAAAGACAAGGGTAGATTAATTTTTAGCGTTTTCATTTATGAAAAAGCTACGTTAAAGTTTTATGAGCTTAGACCTTGTTTGTGATGTTCTTAAATGTGGTTTTTACATCTATACAACTACGAGTTGTTTCATTATCTATGAAATTTGCCATTTTTCCCGCCAGTGAGAAAACATACAAATTTACTATTATACACTAAAAGGTTGTTACTTGGATTTTTATATCCGCTGCAAATTTAAGTTAACATAATGGATATGAAAAGAAAACTTACAAATGGAAGACCTGAACCACCTATGGCGAAACGAAAACGGTATTTTTCATCATTTATGATTAATAACCCCAATTTTACCTGTTGCTATTTTGTATTCTTGATCAAGAAGACAATTTTTTGGTTATTTCAACCCCTTACATATACAAACTAATTGAGTGGTGTATCATAAAGCATTAATATTTTTGTACCACACTTTAAATCAGATTTAAAATAATCACCACTGTAAAACTAGGCCAGGATCCAAACTAAATTCAAACCTGACCCAAGTCAAAGTAAAGGCGCCGACACAGACTCGTATTTGTAGGTCCGTGGTCTGTAAGAAATCGATGCCAAAGTATCAGATTGCTTTGGGCCAGAGTCCTTATCCATAAGTTCGTACTTCGTAAAAGTTGATTAACTTTAACTTTCTAAGGACTTGTTTAAATGGACTACCAATCACACCTGAGTAAATATGGGCATTCGCGTTGGGATTCATCTTAAACACCAAAATAAATTGTTTATAATTAGATTTTATTTTGTGATTGATTATATTCTTGTTAAAGATCAAAACCCATATAACATAAAGGAAGCACGAAAATAATCTTTCTTTGTTTACACTCAGAATACTAGTACCACATTTGTTTTACATTTTCCGGCTAATATATTTTAAGTTTGATGGTTAAACCTGTGGTATAAATTTATTTATTGTGATTGTACTACATTTTAAGGATCTTTGAAGTTTTCTCAACTTTTTTTCCTTTTATTTTATTGATCAACTGACCTTATTGGCGCTCGCTCCTGGCTGTAGACGATTTTCTTTCGAAGTTTTCGATTGGACAAAGTATCTTACTCTCTCATTGGTTGGAACGGTCATGTGATTACGGATATGAACTGTATCTAGTCGCGAATAGATTTTCTTGAGGACCAGGACCACGGACTTCAGATCTAGCGCACAGATACGGAGTCTGTATCGGGGCCTTTAATAGTCAGTGTTGTGGATTTTAAGAATAGGTTATATCATTTTCTTGCAATCAAGCAATCAGCTCAGTTGCTTGTGGCTGAATAGTCATCCATCTGATAGAACAAGGAGGTTATAATTTGGAATATTTCATAATCTGCTTATAGGTACATAAAAATAATTTTCAAAGGACTTCTAGAAACCACGTTTTACCACTGGAAGATCAAAATTTTAATGAAGTACATAGAAAACTGAATAGATATTCAACCAACCCTACCTTTGAAAAATCAAGTGTAGCTTAATCGCTTGTTAAAACACATTTAAAATTCGCATGGTAAATTAGTGATTGAATGTAAAATTACCACAATATGCATAGCCCAGTTTATTTTGTTAAATCATAAAATAAGTTACCGTAATTATAATTTCTTCAAATTTCTTATACACGGTAGATTCTAGGCTGCTTATTAATTAATAGATGACATTGAAATGCATGTACACCAATTAGTTGAATTATTAAAATTATTTTGACTAAAAAAAAGCTAAGTTCTTAAAGTTAATGTTCTACTGAAATAATAAATAATTAATATTTTTCTCTTTAGAAGCATCGAGGATGATAGCGAAGATTTCCCCGGCTCATTTGAGGCTGAGTTGGCATACATGGACCAGTTGGAGGCCGAATCGAACAACACGGATAGTCAGGGGTTGCTGGGAGAGGTTGGCAAACTTAATTGAAAGTTCTACCATTATTAAAATTGACAAGGAATTAATATGAATCAATATTTTTAAGATTTTAAAATAGATATATTTATACAAACTAGTTTGAAACCATTTTTAGAAAAATATTAATTTCTTTCTTTTGCCAGGGTCCGGAGAGCCGGGAAACGAGCGTGAGATGGAGCAGACCCGCCCCTCCACCCCTTGACCCTCAGAGAGACCCAATCACATTCCAGCAGATAGACATGGACCATTACACAGGTCCGTAGCGTTATCTTTGTATCCAGAGACTCAAGAAACAGGTTTATAATAAGACAAACCTGTTCCTCCCCTCATCAATCCTCATCAATCCTCAGGACAATCCCATCCCAGCAAAAATACATGGACAAGGATCAAACCGTGGAAATTGTTTCTTTCCTTTAAAAACGTCCCCTAGAATGTGTTTAAATTTGTATGCCCTTCTATTTATTAGAATTGGGTCGAATCCACTATTTATGAATTCAAATCTCGAATTTGAATCTTCATTTTACTTACAAATCTTGAATTTGAAGTTTTAATATAACAGAAAATATAAATATATTGTAACACAATAGGCCCCCTAATAGAAAATAGAAATTTAAACTAATATTCATAACTATGCACTCATTATAACATTCATTCATTCATTCAATTAAGTGATAAATTACTGGTCTGGGGTTTAGTTGTGTAGTAAGGCTTATAATTATGTTGGAGCTGAACCACCATTCAACTGTGATAGATCTCTAAACCAAATTTTAATTCAAAATTATAAAAAAAATATCAATGTATCCTGAATTTCAAATCAGATATTTTCTCGAATCCTCAAATCTCGAATATCCTTAAATATTTGAGGGTCCCATCCCGAGTGTTATTGTTTTTGTTGCAGGCAGAGCCCGCCAAGGTATGCCCGGGGCCCAGATAGGTCCTGTCCCAGTTATCAGGATGTACGGAGTCACAATGGAGGGCAACTCGGTGTGCTGTCACATTCACGGCTTCTCCCCGTACTTCTTTGTGCTTGCGCCAGACACGTTCATCGACCAGCACTGCAAACCGTTCAAGGTGAGACTTAACTGCTGGTAGGATTCAAATTTGTGTACAAAGGTTCACTTTATTTGAGGCCAAGCTTCGGTCGTCACACTTGCGTTGTACTGGATTGCTTTTGATGGAGATACCGGGGTTCTCATCTCAGACAGGTGTATTGAGGGTGGAGTTTCTCATTCTCCTTCCACACAAATGCAAGTACATTTTCTCTATATAATTTTAAATCCTGTCCGAATCTCAGATTTGAATCTGAGAATCCTGTATAAAATTATTAAACTAAGAGTAAATAGGAATATAATGAAATATTAGAAAATAGAAACGGTAACTAAGCCTAAAGAACCAGACAGGTAGTAAGACTCGGTGCT